>JARHVA010003420.1:1560000-1787500 GCA_037957365.1 Torreya grandis | reverse complement strand
ATATATATGTTTAAAACTAACCTAAAGACAAATTGGAATTGAATTTATATAAGGATTAGTCTTGGTTAGTTATCTCAAGACATAATCCTCTAACAATGCTGAAATAATTCATAAAAATCCCTGAACTTTATAAAAATTTGCATAATCTTCGAATTTTGGCATGGAAGAAAAGTGGTGGGGCCCATGGAAAAGTCAAAAAAACTTCATGAATGAAATTCCATTCAAAAATCCAAAATGAAACTAAAATTGAGTATTTGAACATGTTTTGAAACATAAGAAAGTCCCTCCTTTCATGGAAATCATGATCTAGTCAAAATTCAACTGAAGAGATTTGACACTTAAGGACTAGTTAACTCAACTTGAGCTCAACTTGCATGAATTAGAACTTATGGATTGAATTTATAAATATATATCCACTTAAGCAATATATATGTAATGTGGTAACTCCAAAATTAATTCATTTGATAGATTTTCAATGCCATTCTTTACTTGCTTGATTGATCAATCATGCTAATTAGGCCTAATAGCCTATCCTCTTGCATTTGGACTCCATTAAACCTAAAAAAATATTCCATGATACTTGAAAAAATAATTAAATATACCTATGACAACTTTACTCATCACAAGATATGTGCTTTTTATGAGAAAACACTCGCCATTCAGTCAACAAGGTTGACTAGGCCTATTTTGCTCTATTTTCCTATAGATTGGCCATTTTGATCAAGTTGGTTAGGACACTTATGGGATGATTTATGACAAAATAAAAATTTTAATATTAATAAAAAGTCTTAGGGTTTGACCTCCATTGATTATATTTCATTGAACTATCTTGTACTTCATTTTACATGCTTTTTTCCACATAAAACACTATTACTTCCCTCATCTGTACAACTCCATGCATAAAATTGATATTTATGGAATAATATATTAGTTTAATTAAAATTTGAAAAATTTATGTGTTGATTCAATATGACTTGATGGTAATAAAATCAAATTTTTGAAAAACCCATTTTTTGAAGGTTTAAGAGGGCTTTGAAGCTAAATATTCAAAATGATAATTCATGAAGTAAAAAACACAAAATACTAAAATATTTCCATTGATATATATAAAACTAACCCCACTAACATCTATGAAAATATTGGATTACCATGAAAAATATATGAAAAGTTATCACATGGATAAATTTGCTTGTGGGGTTTTGACTGCATTCTAGGTTACCTATGTTCTTAACAATTGTTCATAAAGCACAACCCCTTAACTAGTCTCAATTATTAATTAATTATAATTAAATATGGGTCCTTAAAATATACTAAGATTTTTCATTCAAACTCCACATGTGGTGAAATATATGAGCATTTGAATAGGAGGCTTGGAAGGGTGCCTATAACTCCAAAAAGTGAAAAATTTACCAAAATAAAAATAACTCTTCAAATGATTCCCAATTGTTTAAAAAATCATAATGGAGTCTACCATGCTATCAAAACACTCTAAAATCATATTTTTCTTGAAAATTCAAAACTCCCTTTTTGGCCTATATGCCTATTTGATTGTAAAAGTCTGTATAAGCATGGTTTTATTAAAATTTAAAGTTTTGGCACTATTTAAAGGTCTTATTATGATGTTAAAAAATCATATCATTCTTTTAAAACTTTTACCTGGACTTAGAAACCTCTGTGGCACTCCAGAATGATGCTTGTTGCAATGGTGATCTCTAATGGACATGCTGAGGAATGTTACAAACCATTGAGTATCTCCACTTGTCCAATAGCCATGAAACATTTTAAAATGTTCCTCAAGTCATGATGACCATTACAAAATTTGAACTCTTGAAACCACCTATAACTCCCAAAAAACTCAATTTTCTCTTTAAATTGACCGTTGTGCATGGATTGTCTACATATTTGAACTTGACAATACTATTTTGAAATTATAATGATAATTTACAATCAATTTTTGAATTTTTTACTAAAAATATTTATTTTTATGCCACAATTCCTCATCTTGAGCAGCTTTAAAGGGCTAATGATCAATTTTAGGAAAGTTTCAAATGATAGGGGTAGTAATTTGGCCTTGATAGGTCAAATTACTAACACCAATTTCGAGGTTTTTGTAAGTTTTATGGATCTAAAAATGTGATATAAATATGATTTTTTCTACAAAACATATTTATTACTTATTATATCCTCCCATAGTTCCATTTTAGCCTTGTGAATAGGGGAGATGCCCTCTATTTTATCTCAAACAGAGAGCACTCTTAGTCAACACAAAGTTTTAGATATAGTACATGAATGGTAATAAAATGTGACTGATCTTGTATTGTCTCTATTTATCATTGATATGAATGTTATGTATGCTTCATGAATGCTTCTGGTAAATGATTAAGTATTTGTAAAGATCAAAATTAAATTTCCGTTATTTGGGCTCTCTAATTTACCCCCCTCTTAGTTATTGTACCTATAATAATTGGTATCAGATTATGTCATTTGGTAAAGGATTAATATTTTTAAGGTGATCCAAGTTAAAATATGGTTAGTTATCAAGGAGGTTTCTCTACTAAGAAAGCATTGATGTTTAATGGGTCCATTTATGATTTTAAAAGTGCAAGGATGAGGACATATATTTTATCCTTAGTGTTTGATGTATGGCAATCTATTATGGATGATTATATTATACCTATAACTCCTTTATCTAGTGTTATAGAAAAGAAGTTATTTGAGAACAATTCTAAGGTGATGAATGCTATGACTTGTAGTCTTATAGAGACTAAATACACCAATGTAATTCATTGTACATCTGATAAATAGATATGGGATAAAATGAAGATCATTTTTGAAAGAGATTCAAAGGTCAAGATTGCTATGTTTCAGACTCGTAGAATACAATTTGAAATTCCCAAGATAAAGAAGACTTGTGCTATCCTTTTTACAGAGAGTTGATGAGACTGTGAACATCATCAGAGGTCTTAGAGAGAATCTTGAAGAGGCAATTATAGTCCAAAAGGTATTAAGGTCTCTATCTCTCATGTTTGATCCAAAAGTATCTACTATAGAAGAGAGTCATTATCTTACTTAGTTGAATATGGATCAATTGCATGATACCTTTACTACATATGACATGAGAATAAATGATGATATACCTCCAAATAAGGAAGTCACATTCAAGATAGAGATGAAGCCTAAGATAAATTCCAATGTAATAAATCCAAAGAGGATGACATATTTGATATTGATGAGGATGAACTAATTGATTTGATTACTAGGAAATTAAATATAGGCTTAGAGAAGTATAAGGGTAAACTATCATTTAAATGTTTCATCTATGGAGAGATAGGGTATTTTTCTTAGAACTACCCTCATAAGCATTAGAAGAATGATGATGAAGAGCCTAGTGAATTCATGATGAAGACTAGAAGACATAAAAGAAAAAGGGATTCAAAAAGTATAATAGTAAGAAGTCCTTCAAGAATAATAAGAGTCTCTACACCAAGGAATATTTTAGCTCATCAGATGAGAGTGAAAATAATCACTCAAAATTTGATCATGAATATAATGGTCTTGATGAAGATGAAGCCCTATTCATGGCTAAGGAAGGAAGCTACTCACATCATAATTTGTCTACTAGGAGTGATTCAGATAATGATGAAGATGAGGTGGACTGTGAGACTGTACTGATGAATGCTCTTAAATAAATAAATATTGAGAAGAAGATCATTAAGAAGTTGAAGTCTCAACTCAAGGACTATGAGGAGAAATTGTGTATGATTCAATATTAGATGAAGACACCAAGGAGAATGAAGATATGATTAAGCATCTCATTTTTCAATTGGAAATTCTTTTTAAAAGCCTAAAATCTAAAGAAGATGAATGTTTAAGGTTTGTTTTTAAAAATGAGTCTTTGAAATATGAGTTAGAAAAAACATATAGTAAGGTGAAGACATTTTAGAGATTTTAAAATAGTTCATGTGATCTAGACAACATTCTGAGTGGTCAAAGGAATGCTAGTGATATAAATGGTCTTAGATATGAAGGATAACAAAATAATGTTACTCAAGACAAGATAAAGACTAATGTTAACTAGGAGATTAATACTTTGAATAAAAATCATCAGACAAAGAGTGAAGATGCTGGCAGATTAAAGACAAAGGTGACAAGTGTGAGTCATGATGACGTTGCAAGTCCAAGTAATTTATTTACTATGGTGGAAAATGCTTCAAAAGTTAAAGAGTACCAAGAGGTCTCATTGTCTGCTCATGTTGAGAATGAAGAGATAAAGCTCAAGGAGAAGACCAAGGTGTTTTTTGAGGTTAGTCCTAAGGTATGTATGAATATAAGTGAACATCTTATTGTTATTGAGAATTATCATGTAAAGAACATTAATTATCTGTGCCTAAGGAAGTTTATTCAAATAAAAAGGTATGCCATGAATTTATGTTGTCTCCATATATTGTCAATTTAATTCTCGAAGAAAATGATAATGTTGTAGTGGATGAGCATGTTTCTTCTCTTAAGACCAAGAAAAATAAGAACTATAAGTATTAAATGACCAAGGAGGAGAAGAAATATAAGAATAAGAACTTCTTTGTGATCTACTCCAGATGCTTTTTTTTTTCTAAAAGTATGTTTGTAACAAATTAGATTTTTATTTGTGTTCTCCATTTTCTTAGTTTTTAGCTTAAGGGCAAGTAAGCCTAAAATGGGTTATAGGAATTATATGCTATTAAAGGTGTGAAGGCTCAAATTTTTGTCTATAAATTTTTGATGGATGTCTCTAGGTTTGAAATAATTTTAAGATATGTGCATTGACCAAAAGGAGGTTTGTTGACTTTGTTTGTTTTAGGATTTTAGGGTATTGGGCTATGCTAGAAACATGGTTTGCCTTATGATTTAAGATATAAATATGCCTAATATGTTTAATGGGCCAAATGGGAGGTCAAATAAATATGTATATAGAATTGAAGGTTTATGGTTCTCAAGTTATTCAAGTTTTTATCTTGTTGGAGGCCTAATTAGGTAGTAGGCTTGTGAAGTAAGTATGTTGTATAGGATGAGCTTGGTGTTTAAAATTGGTGTGATTAAGGTGGAATACGAAATTGATTTGGATATGAAGTTTTAGATATTTAATATGTGTCCACTAGAAATAGTGAGCTCTGCAAGTTCTAGGTAGGGCTTCAAGGAGGCTAAACCAGCCTAGTTTTAAGAAGAGTGCTTTTTGCTCAATTTCTCCAAAAGAACAAGTTATATTTGTTTCAAGAAGAGTTCTCAATTTTTTTAAGTTCATGTTTCCTATTTTCTAAGTGGCATGAATTTATATTGATGATTCTTATAGTAGCTTGAGAGAGATTTCTAGTTAGCATGTATGGTGGTTCTTCATGATGTATGGAGATTTGAATATGCTCATAAGGTGTAATTGCTCAAAGTTTTTAGGGGGAGTCCCTATCATATGTTTATTGATCTATTCCATCAGATTTATATGGTTTTGTGTGTGTTCTTTCTTCATTTATTTTAGTGCTTAGTTGAAGAGAGTGTTGGCATGGAGCAAGAGAAAGTTGTCAAGGAAAGAAGAGGAAGGCTCAACATAAGGGGGTGTGTGTAATACATTTATAATATGATATAATCCTACTAGTATTTTTTTCATGTCCTCAATATTAGTTGGTTCCCTCTTTGTCATTGTGTCAAAGTGGGATAAAGTTCCTATTGTGGGATTACTTGAAGAGAGAGAAGGTGAGTTATATTTTACTATATATGATGGTTATTGACATCAATAAAAAAGGGGGAGATTATTGGAGAGTTATTAGTGATGTTTCTGGAGAGTTATAAATTATGTCATGGTGATGTTATGGAGGTATCATGGTGAGTGGATGGAGTGATTTGATAGCCTAATTAATAATGAAAAAGTGTGCAATGTGTTTGTCTTAATGTGCTTAAAGTTGGCTTAGTTGATCTTTAGAGTTTTCATGGTTAAGGTTGTTTATGGATTAGTATGATGATTTGATGATGTGAAATGTGTATCTTATATGTTTTATATGATTGGAGAACTTATTTCCATAAGTGAAATTCATTTGGTAGTGTATGGTTTTCTTCTAGATAGTTTAGGTCTAGTGGCAAAAAATTTGAGTAGGTAGTTTGATGATATAATAATTACCATGTGTGGATGAGTCAAGGGGATTTGGTCATATGATTTTGATAGCACTAGTCCCTAGTTTTTATGCACTATATATAAAGTCATGTGTCAAAGTGCAATCAAAGATATGAGGGTTCAAAGTTAGCTTCTCAGACAAAATTCACTAAGTTCCCAAACATAGCCAAATTTTCAAAGGGTTCAAGTAGAGTCAAGTAAACATGTTGATGAGGTCAAAATTCACATGCATAGATATATCAAGAAAAATGATCATATGGGTTTCTTAATTTTTATGACTAGTTCTTATGTTCTAGATTTTAGGTCATACAATGTAGTGTGACAAAATATATGCATGTGCAAATCTAGGTTGCTAGACATTTTGAAAATGTTTTCTATGTTCAAATAGAACAAGGTAAGCAATTTCATGATGGAATATCTTTAATCTGTGGACATTTTAGGAGAAGGTGAACATATGGATTTGTTTAATTTTGAGCCTAGTTTATTTTTGCTAAACTCTAGATCATACACTTAAGTGCGATAAAATTTATGTATGCTCAAAATTGGCCTCTTGGGTAGGTTTTGACATAGTTGGCTCTGTGATAAAAGTTTTTTAATAAGGAATTTTAATGACATTATATCTCACATGGGTGAGGGTTCTAGGATTAGTGTGTCACATAGTTTGATTTTTCAATGTGATGTAATAATTTGGTCAAAATTTAAGATCATGTGTTGAAGATTAGAAGAAGTTATTAAGGTTCAAAAATGGCTACTCAAGAATATTGAAAGGGTCCCCATAGTCATTTCTACAAATGCTAAATTTTGAGAAAAATCAACATTATGCATTACTCTAATAATTTAAGAAGTAGAAAAATGAGGATAGGTGCATGATGTTTAGTGATCAAGAAAAGCTATAGGATAAGAATCCAATCATGATTAGGTGTTCATATAGATTGATCAAATAGTGAACATTGATTGTTAAAGACCTGGTTGATCCATAGAGATCGATGGAGCACATTAATTCAACATTTAAAGATTGTATGAGATGAGGTCAAAGTGAATGAGGTTTAACATTTGGCATTGGTGGTATACATTTTAAATATCAAAAAATATTTATGGTGCGTATTTTATCTTATTTGAGAGGACAAGAGGTGTAAGTATTATGTTCGAAGTCTAATTGTGACCATTTGTATTTGAGTATTAAATTTTCAAAGGAAAAACTAGTTTCTGGGTTTTAGGCTATAACTTTCAATTCAGGATGAATTTTCTCATGAAGTAAAAAAAAGTGGTATAGGACTTTAATATGAATCTTAAACTATGGATTTGAAGATTTGAAAGTATGTATAGACAATGATATGGTGCTCCAAAGTTGACTGGGTTTTCGTATATGTTCTGTAAGTGACTCGAGAAGGATATTTGAGCTTGTGTTGATGTCTCATAATGAATTAGATATTTTGGAGTGTTATAAAATATATGAGGATATTCTAAATGTATTTTGAAGGTGTGATCAAACTATCTTGAGTATAATCAATACTTAATAATTTGACTATATGTTTAGTAATGGTGTTCCTGTGTATAAGGTCTCTATTTGAGTTGATTGAGCATATACAGAGGTGAGATAAGATGATTGTGAACATTTGAGGATTTCAAAGGGGACATAAGGAGTGAACCAATGTATTTTAAATTGGTATTTAGTTCTTTTTTTACTTGAGGGTGTGTTAAATGGGTGAATGGGTTCACATGTGACCTATAAGGGCTACAAAGGCCTTATTAAAAGGTGTAGTTCCTTAAGGGTGACTCATAGATGCTATGGATAACCTTTGAATATTATTTTGAGCCTTGTTTTCATGTGAGAGATGTATTAAGGGATAATTCATGCCTAATGACCAACTATGGTGTTGATTATCAAGATTTCTCTATAAATAGTGCAACTAAAGATGATGGTTGCTAGACTTGGAAGCAAGAGACTTGGGAGAGATTTGAGATAGGTTTATGTGTGTATATTTTGGTGTGAAGGAGGGGTAGAGTTCCCTAAGGATGATTTTATGATTAGATTAGTTTGAGGACTATTTTTATGACATATTGGTCATAATTCTATTGGGATAATTGTGCTCTTTATATTTGAGTGTGAGTGAAGGTGAAGAGTGATAATCAGAGCTCCATCATTAGGTGTTGAAGACATTAGTAAAAATTTGGATGTGTTCATAGGATTTTTTATGGTATCTCAACATCTAAGGTGGTTACATACTCCTTACAAGTTGAAACTTGATAAAAGGTCTAGTTTTTATTACAACTCAACTAGATAGGTGTGAAAGCACCTTGTGGGATTGTAGTCTCACTAAATAGGGATTGTAATTCCTTGATCATTTGTAGATGGTATAAATTAGATATTATTATTATTATTATTATTATTATTATTATTATTATTATTATTATTATTATTATTATTATTATTATTATTATTATTATCGGATAGTAGTCCAATTTCATTTTCTAGTGGGTTTTTTTACCCAAGATGTTTTCCCATGTACGTCATGTGTTATGTGATTGATCTTGCATTGTCTCTTTTGCTCATTGATATGAATGGTGTGTATGCTTCATGAATGCTTATGGTAACTGATTAAGTGTTTGTAAATATTATAATTGAAGTTCGATTATTTAGTCTCACTAACTCACCCCACTCTCAATGATTTTACCTATAATAACCTAAAGCACTCTGGGAGAGTTTAAGGGGTTCCCATACCCCAAATTTGTAAAATTTATTCTAAGGTTGGACGTCATGATTTTATGAACATTCATTAATAGTCCAAACCTCTTAAAACCCTCTCAAAACCTTGTTTAGGAATTTATGGAGAAAATATTTCAAGTAATGTATTTAGTAATGGTTAAACAATCATGAAAGTGTCTTAGATATGTTTGTAACACTCCTAGACTCCATGACATACACTTTGGTTGTACTGTCATCTGTACGGACTAGTATAATACTATGTTTCGTAGGATTTAATATGTTTGACAAGTGAAAATGATAATATACAAGTAAGAAAAATTTAAGGAGGTATTTATGGACTTGTTTCATCTTCTCAAACTCAATTCCTAACACATTGAAGCATGAAAACATCTTAGTCAGACCATTCATGGAAGATGGTTACAATATAACATAATGAGGACAATGTGACCACCTAGTGAGATAGTGAGATAGGTGACTTATAAACTAGTGATTTATACATGATGGAAAATAAGATAATGAGGTATTAAACAAATGTCTTTTACCCTCTAAAATTCATCTCCATGAGCAACTACAATCCACTTGGATGACAAATGTGAGGAAAGAACTAGGTGACTAGTGATGAATGATTGTACTCAATGAATGACACATTTAAAAGATGAATGCATCAATTAGGGAGGCATAGATGACATGTACTGACCACTTATCTATCTTATCATGTCATATCATATATGGCACTACTCCCTATGGTATTTTTAGATAATCAAGCACACTTCTCACCATGATGAAGGTAATTTCAAAGTAAGGAAATGAAGGTCTACACCATCTTGAGGAAGGTGCTTTGTTTGATATTGACACATTTTCATAATAATTTCTTGACTTATTTTCCACTTTATTCTATGGCATTTCAACTAGTTTCTAAAGTTTTACACCTAGTCGTGTGACCCTTTATCTTCACTTCTTCTATTTCTTTTCATGTTTTCTATAAATTCAAGCCTTTTTGGCTTTGAAAAGGATCCATAATTACCATGGAAAAGACCTACTAGTTTTGACACATCATTTTCCTTTGAATAAATTTTTCTAAAGTTTATTCATTTTCTATAATATCTTACTTGTGTTAAGTGGTTTTTGTGGTTGACAAGTGATGAAAATGCTTTTCTTCCTTCCATATCTACTCTTGCATGTTTGTGTGAATGAGATCTCTTATAATAGGTTTCATGAAGTGTATTGTTTTTTAAGTGTGTTTTGAAGTGTGAGAGGGATTACTATTTTATTATATCAAACCTTATTTTAAACCATATATAGATAGGCATAGAATCTACCTCTATGAGAAATAATTATGCTAGAAGGACATAAGGTTTAATTCAGTTTGAATCATCTTCTTTTTTAAGTATAGATGCAAGTGTGTTGTGTAGAGTTGCCTTGGTGTATCCCCTCATTAACATAGGTTTATTTTATGTTTCCTTATTCATTTTTCTCCCATAATAGTGATTATCTTAGTATAGTGTGAACTTAGAGACAAATCAAGGGAGGTAGGCCTTTAAAACCTAAATATATATCTCTTGTAGTGGCTTGTCTATGAAGGGAGATAGTTCCATGTTGTCATAAAATTGACAAGGTCTACTTGAATTTTCTAGGGAAATTTTAAGATACAAAAGTTTTGGCATGCCTAGTGGGACATTAATTCCATGAAGTCTGTTTAAGTTAAATGCTAGATTTGACAAAAAAAAGGTGTAGCAGTCCACTTCTTATAGTATTTAGTGACTCCAAAGTTTCAATCTTGGTTATATACTAGTGAAATATTTCATGCCTAAGGTAAACTCAAAGTCTCTCACCAAATTCATACCTTTTTATTTTTAATAACAAATCCCTTATTACTATAAGGCAAGTAGATTTTAAAACATTAATCCCTATTTAAAGAGGTCATATCTTGACCATAATCCCATAAGAAAGTTCTTGATTCTCCCATTATTGAAAATTCCTAAGGAACCCATGGCATAAAACCATCATTTTGTTGCCTTCAATGGCTATATCCCTATAAATTTTTATTACTATGACTATATCCCCATATTTTCCCTGAAAAGTATTCCATCATACACCAATGAGTCTTCCATCACACCCATAGACCATATAAGGAATATTATTAACTTCTGTAATATCCATCACATCACAAAGGAGAACATTAAAATCAGGTTGTTAGTTGCGTCTTTCAAATAAAAATCTCTTGAATAGCATGGAACTTGGATCATTCATAACTTGGGTTGAGTTGGTAGATATATTAACAAGAAGATTTGAAGATAAGAGTGACTAATTGTCACTAACAAAACAGCTGACCACCATTAGGAGAGCACCTTAATAAGTCATTTAAGACTTCAATACAATATTTTATAAGACATGGGAAATAATCCCAATCTTTGTAAGAACAAAAAATCACCATGCTTTCCTTTATTACCTTAGAGTATTTGATAGTGACATTTCAATGATGATACAATCTATGACAGGTGACACTCTACCTAATGCCTATGAGCTGGCCTTCATGGCATAAAATTGTTTGATTCAAGTAGGGAAGATTGATCTAAAACATCCCATGCCTCTATTTACTAACTTGTAAACTCTTACACCTACTTTTTATCCCATTCTTTCACCTATAAAACTTCTATTACCCTTAGTCAACTAAACAAACCTAATTAAGTAGAAATAATGAGAGCCATGAAATAAGACATCGTAGGTCTAAAGAAGATCATTCAACAAAAACAAGTTAATCCCTTCTAAAGTCACTATTATCTTAATCAACCCCACCCCAACTATCAATGTAATAGACCTTCTTTCTATGTTCATTCCTAAGGTCAAGGATAGTTGGTCCAATTTAAGCCATATGATGGTTGCAATCTCAATGCTCCTTGCACCTCAAGGACACTAGTGCCTACTTAAAATATTCTTTCCTAGGTGTATAATATTCAACCTTCCTTGGATCAACCTCATGATCCAAATCCATATGGTGGTTATAATCCCAATGCTCCTTTTACCTCAAAGACACTAGTGCTTAATAAAAATATTCTTTCTTAAGTGTATAATAGTCAACCTTCCTTAGATCAACCTTATGATCCATCTCCTTATGTTAATGAGTCATTCAATCAAGTCTTTATGATAAATTTTGGGACTATGCTATATATGACTCAAGATGAAGTGTCAAATGGAGGAGTGACTAATGAAAGGGTGCTCAAATTGGGTCTATATTGGAATATCAGTAACAAGATAACTCATGTGAAGTCAATTAGCAATGTATGTCAAGTATGGATACAAGTTTTATAGCTGCAAACACAAGGATTCAAAGGAAGGTTGTTGAAGAAGTTCAAGGGTATATTAATGGTTATCCAAAGAATGTTCAAACAAGTAAATTACTAGGTATGTCTAATGTTATTCCAATTGCACAAGTAAGTCAAAGAGATCAAAATGTTAGAAGTGATTTCATACCTTAAAATTCTCAAGGTGAAAATAGTATGATTTCTACTAGTGTAAAAGTAAAAGTTAGTGGTCTTTTCACTAACATTATGGATAAAATGAAGAGGTCTCAAGTGAATGTTTCAATATGAGATATATTATTAATACCTATATAAGAAAACCTAATTAAATAGGAGTTGTTCAAACTTAGTTTTATATCTAAATAGCCTAGCCAAAGAGAGGCAGCCTTGATAGACACCATGAAGGCAAGTGAAGGACAATCAAGCAAATTTGAAAAGGTAGACAAACCTCCCCCATTCTATTTATAAATAATTATTGGAGATTCCTTAGTGCATAATTATCTCATTGATAATGGATCTAGTACTTGTGTCATGCCCAAGTTAGTAGGTGATAAATTTAACTTAAAGTGTGAACCCCATGCCATATTAGTGATACAATTAGATGGATTAGCTACCAAGACCATTGGTATAATTAGAGGTTTTTGAATCATTCTCCATGCTTGTGCTACCTTAACCATTTCTCAGGATATTATAGTGGTATATGTGGCTCCTAATTTTTCACTTTGTTTTTATGGAGAGGTTAGTACTAAAATTGAAAGTTATTTGACTTTAGACTAGTCCTACATGGGTTTTAGGACTAAATATGGTATAAAATTTATTATTAAGTCAAATCATCTTTATAGTTTTCATGTTGAATCCTATGTACCTTACACTTCTAACATGAATTAAAATATGATTGAAGAAGATGACCAACCTAATGATTAATAAAATCTAATTCTCCTTGATGGCATATATAATTTGTATCTTGATGAGTTGGGAGGTAAGCAAGGTAGATTTAAAGAAACTAGTCTTGCAACTTACATTATTCATGAGGATATTTATGGATTCCTTTAGGTAGATCATGATAACATCCTAGAGCAAGTTATATTTGGAAACTACCTTGTACATTTAGATGGTGATGTGAATATCCCAGCTTTGTCAATATATGATAGTCCTAATGAGCAGTCTATTCTGATTACAAAAGAAGAGAACACCCTTGAACCTAAACCCCAAAAAGTTGTGCATGATATGTGGTAGCAATTTAATGAAATTATTTAGGAATTTGAGGAGATTATAAGACCTTCATTTTTTCAAAAGGAGTATAGAACTACTAAAGTCAATCATTTTTCCAATAATTACAAGGAAGAGCTTGAGATCTTAGTCAAGAAAGAGGGAACATTATCAGTCTAATATGTGTTTGATTAGAATGAGGAAGAGTTTAAGACCTCAACTAAACAAGAAACAATTATGGTAAACAAAGAAGTACTTGGTAGATCTAAACAAGATATTATGGACTTCTAATAATAGATATACATTATTTCAAATTTACATGAGGATGAGAATGTTGTAGTGATCTCCAATGATCAGGTTGAATACTTTCAAGTAAGCATGTAAATGTCTAAGAAATATATCACCTCAAACAAGTACTATAGTGAGATAGATAGACTGTTCTTGAGTACTCTAATTGACAAACTTACAATAATCAAGATACCTAATCATAGTAAGTCACTTAACTATATTCATAAGAAAGTTTTTATTGACAAATATGCACTATATGAGGATCTATTTTATTGAAACAATAGTGGTGAAACAAGCATTGCATTTGACCTTGGTTGAAGTAATGAAGAAGGTTCTTCACCTCAAGTGTCTTGAGGTATTGTACATATTAGAATAGGTGTGTTTGATTTTAGTTGGTTTGTGTTTTCCCTAAGTGTTCATGAGAGAAAAAGTGTGAGTTTTATTTCTTGTCTTGTTTCTTGTTTCCTTTTTGTGCTTTGTGTCCTTTCAAAGCTTTGTTAGTGTCAAGAAAAAAGTATAGGTGACCCCATAGCCCAAAGGATGGGATAAGGAAACTAGTCTTTGGAATATTAGGCTTACCACCCTTAGGAAATTACCAAAATAGTGACCAAATTTGACCCTAGGATAAATTACATCAACCATTATATATTAAAACTTCATATAGGGTATTTCTAGGTCATAAAATGGTCACATGGTCATGTTTAAGGTCATTTAATAAATTTTACACCTTGTTTATTTATGCCATGGTCTTAACATTCCCTTATGTCACCTTTTTGGCCTTTCTAATTAAATTGTACATATCTTCCATGAAAGGACAAGTATCAAAGTGTTTATAATGTCCAAGATGTTAGTTGAGTGTCAGAAGTCAATTTTATAATTGATATAATGTAGGTTTAGAATCCAAATAAGGAGATCACTACAAAACAAGTAGTTAAGGGTAGTTATACAGACAAGAAAATTGTACTCAGAGCATGTGAATGATTAAGAGTGACCCTTAAAGTTAACTTAGTATTTCCATGCTTAAGAAGTCATGAAAGGTTCAAATATGGCAAAAACTAGTTCATTTTCTTCATTGCTCTCTTTGACAAGGTCATACAAGTCAATTGGTCTAATATTGGTATGGATAGTACAATAAGTGTTGATATGAATGCATTTCTAGAGTGATATTAGACTCATTAGTGTAATTTCATGTTGATAGGTCTTGGTTTGATATACTATGCTCCATAACTCATCCTTAAGAATGTTGATGACTCAATTCTACATGTTCATCTACATGACCTTTGGTTTTCTTATCTATTTACATTTATATGATGATTTCAAGAGTTGTATGTGGTTTTTAAGATATGTATTATCCTCTTCATTGTGATTATATCATGGTTTGAAAGTGTGAAGATAAGTAGATAGGAATAAATATCTCATTTTGAAAGTAAGAATACTCCACTCAGTCTAAAAAAATGTTCCATTAGGTGTAGAGGTTTATCTCCCTGTTTTGGTCTTAAGAACAAGGATAATACAAGGTGATATGTTGTTTCCAATCTCTTATAGCATGGTGATCAATTTTTATTTTAAAATTTTATCATTTATGAAGTGAATGGGCCTAACACAAGCACAATTAGACTCCTTTATGAATATCACCTACAATCAAGTGAAGCTAAGTCCTTAGTCAGTCATGTTGATGATACATGAAGGTTTTGAGGTCTTGAGAACTATCTCAAAGTGAAACAATAGGAATAATTTATTTAAAGATACTAAAAATTAGTTGTGATAACAAATTCAACTTAGCATATAGTGCTATATGACACAGTAACACCTATAGGTAGTCTAAAGTGGCATGAGTTCAATACATATGAGGAGATTGTTGAGATGAAAGAGTTTTGAAATCTCTTGAAACCTTCATTGAGATCTGAGAGGATGGAGAAGAATATTGTGATAAGGGTGAGGCCATTACATGCAAGTAGACATATAACCTTATCCCTAGATTTATAAAGTTGTTTATAGATATATGTTACCTTAAATTCTCTTAATAAGGTTTTGATCACACAATGATCCATCTTTTGGTAAGTGTCTATGAAGCCTATGCAGGTACAATCACTTTAGTCTTGCTTCTTAGGTGGGGATATAACACCTCAACATAAAAATAAATTTTTTGGGAATCGAAAATGATAGTTTATTAATTTCCAACCTAGGAAAAATTTCATTGAAAGTGTTTAGTATCTATAATGCTTTTAATACTAAAATGAACCTATATCCCATAAGCAGGACTAAAAAAGAGAGATAATTTAAATGTGAGCATATCTCTAAGGTATGAATGAATTAAAATAACTATGTAATGGTATTTTTGACCTAATGAGGACCTTAGGGAAGAAAACATAATGTTAATGTTCAAATACACCTACATAAATCTAATTTTCCTAAGTGAGTACCTACACTCAACATAGTCTATATATTAAGTATATCAAAGGAGAGATATGAGTTGAGAAGGTTAGAAAAGATGTAGGATGTTGAACATGATTGAGACTACCTTCATAGTATTAATATAAACTTAATATTTTATTCATAATGCAAGGACATAGCAAGGACAAGCTTTGACTTGTCACTCAGCTTGAGGTGTTAGACCCTATAGATAATCAATTCTATGAGCTAGTCTTGAGGGATTTAAAAGTTTGAGGGATATATAAAAGGGTGATATAACTTTGATTTTTTGTACAAGAAATATTCAATACTTAGTATATCCTCCCATAGTTCTATTTTATCCTTTTTAATATGGGAAATGCCCTTTATTTTATCTTAGATAGAGGGAACTCCTAGTAAAGGAAAATTTATAAGCATAATACATGAATGGTAAGAGAATGTGATTAGGAGTATTATAACACTGTGATATGATTTGGGAGGTTGATTTGGATGTGAACAAATTTTTAAGGTCCCCTATAATCATGGGAAGCACCTATAGGTGTTCATACACATAAGTATGTGGTCTAAACCTAGTAGGCCTAAATTAAGAATGAACTCTAATAACTTCCAATCTCAATTATATAACTAGGTGAATTTTTAAAAATATTTGATGATCTTCAAGGAGAGTGGAGAGTCCACAACATCATTGGTTTTTAGATAAGCATCCTCAAAACCATATCAAACCTATCTAAACTACATGAGAGAGCTTAAGAGGCCATGTTTAACTATTCATATCCATATGTAACTTGTACATGAGACCTAAAGAACTTAGGGAGAGTTTAAGGAGGTTCCATACCCCAAATTTTTAAAATTGGTTCTAAGGTCGGATGTCAAGATTTTATGGATAATCATTAATAGTCCAAACCTCCTAAAACCCTCTTAAAAACCTAATTAGGAAATGATGGAGAAAATATGGAGATTAATTCATTTATGAGGGGTAAAGAAACCATGAAAGTGCCTTAGACATGTTTTTAACTCTCCTAGAGTCCATGACATACACTTTGGTTGAATTATCATTTATACGAACTAGTCTAATACTATGGTTCATGTAGGATTTAATATGTTTGACAAGTATAGAGGAGAATAAATAAGTAAAAACCATTGAGGGAGGTATTTAATGAATTTTTCCATATTATCAAACTCAATTCTTACCACAGTGAAGTGTGAAAACATATATGTAAGACCATTTATAATATAAAGTCATAATATATCATAGTGAGGACAATGTGACTGCCTAGTGAGATAGTGAGAGAGGTGACTTAGAAAATTATGAGGTCTACATGATGGAAAAGAGGAAAATGAGGTCTTAAAAATTTATTCTTCACCTCCTATAATGCATCTCCATGATCAACTGAAAGCCATTTGGATGACAAGTGTGAGGACAGACCTAGGAGACTAGTGATGAATGACTATAGGCAGTGAATGACCCATTTAAAGGATGAATGCATCAATTATGGAGGCATATATGACATTAAATTACCTATTATATACCTTCTCATGTCAAATAATATGTGTTAATGATCCCTATGGTATTTTTGGACACTCAAATTCACTCCTCACCATTATGAAGGTAGTTTCAAAGCAAGGCAATGAAGGGTGTATGCCAACTTGAGGAAGGTGCTCTATTTGAGATTGACACATGTTTATAAAAACTTATTGAATTATTTTCCACTTCATTATATGTAATTTTAACTATTTTTTGAAGTTTTACACCTAGTCTTGTGACCTTTGATATTCACTTCTCTCTCTTCTCATGTGTTATATACATTCAAGCCTTTTTTGCTTTGTAATGGATCTGCAATTAGTATGGCAAAGAATTTCTAGTTTTGACACCTCATTTTCCTTTGAATAAAGCATTTTTTATTTGATTCATTATATATAATCTCTTACTTTAATGTGTTAAGTTGTTTGTGTAGTTGATAAGTGATGAAAATGCTCTCCTTCAATCTGTGTTTACTCTTGCATGTTTGTGTGAATGAGATATCTTATAACATGTTACATAAAGTGTATTGTTTGTTAAGTATGTCTTGAAGTGTGAGAGGGATTAGTAGTGTATTATATCAGACCTTATATTAACCCTAATTTATATAGGCATAACAATCTACCTCTTTGAGAAATATTTATGCTAAAATTATATAGAGTTGAATTCAGTTTGAGTAGTCTTCTTTCTTAAGTGTAGATGCAAGTGTGTTGTGTGGAAATTCCTTGGTCCATAAACTCATTAGAATTATTTTATTTTGTGTCTCCTTCTTCCTTTTTCTCCCCCAATAGTGATTAGCTTAGTGTCATGTGAACCTAAGAGATAAATCAAGGGAGTTAGGCCTTTCAATCCTAGAGATCTATCTCTTATAGTGGCTTATCTATGAAGGGAGATAGTTCCATGTTGTACTAAAATTGAGAAGGTATATTTGAATTATCTAGGGTGAAATTTTAGGATTAAAAAATACTATTAGTGTATCTCCATGTTTTAGGGGAAGGCCAATATTAAACTCACTAAGACCCATATAGACATTTGGCCTGATGATTTACCTGTTAGGGACCCATCACCACTGGATCTCATTGATCAAGAGGTTTTTGTCATATTGGACATTGTCAGTGACATATTCATTATTGAAAAGAGTGGTAAATATTTCCATATGGGCTTGGGTGACATCATGAGGAGCATGTTCGAGCATTCTACACATTTTGCCTAGGGACCAATTGTCTTAGCATAATTGTATAGAGATCTACACTTGATAGCATACTGAAGTGGATGTAACATCAAGGATTTAAATCTTAATGTTATATTGGGATAGGATCATATCTCAATTTTTTTACTATTTGAGATGCATAAATTATAATATCCATAGTATTTATTAGTATATGGTTAGTCTCATATAAGAATTAAAAGGTTTAATTATAGGGGGAATCCCATTCTATCATCTGATGTTAGAAAACCTAACACCATATTTATTAATTTGGATGTCCTACCTCACATATTAGTTTCAATTGTTTATATATGGATGGTAAATTCATTTTATGAGTACCAAATGTTTTTTAACTAGGAGGTAGTCCCACATCATAGAATATTATCACCCTGATTGGGTACTCAGGCAGTTTGGATACATGTAGGATATACCTAAGGGGATAATATGATTAAACCATGTTACACATGAGATAAATAAAGATACTCCTATGATCTTGAGGAATGAGACCACAACTAGCTACATTAAAGTACCATGTATTACATAAGCTTACATAGGAAGAACTATAGATATAAGGGTCAATCCATCTTATATAAATTAGTGGGTATGGGTGTGCCCTCTAAGGCTAATAATTATTGTTTCAATCAAGGTATAAGTTACCATGGACATTTAGTGTATGGAGGCTAAGACCTCTAGAAGGAGTGGTAGCACTTGGCAAGATAGTGGTGGTGAGGCTAGGCATGATGATGATGGAGGAGATAGGTGGGGATATGGATATGGATATGGAGATGATGAGGATGTAAATGGACATGGTGGTATAGTGGCACAAGTTATCATAGGCTAGGTAGGGCCTTCAGGCACATAGGTGGATCTAGGCCAGGCATGGCCTTCTAGCATGACTATGATAGGTAGAGATACTGGCATGCTATAATAAGAGATCATTTCTTAGGTGTGAGATTTTATAGGCTTATAATAATATGTGAATAATTTAAAAATCACCTTAGATATGTGAGATGATGATATGACCCTACTTTGGTCAGAAGATATTCTAACTAAAGGCCTAAATATATAGGATAGTTTTGTTTTAGGGCTAGCTCATAACAAAGAGAGATCAATCCATTAGTGAGTGAAATTAGGAAATGACCACTATGGATAGGCTTAGGTAGGAGTGAGATACAACTTAGGGATATGTTACATATGTATGGTTCTCATAGATGGTTGGGGAGTTCCTTTGGGCAAAAGATGAAGCATCATATTATAAGAGAGCCTAAAATTATAGTGTGTTGAGGGATCAACAAATTATTACATTTGAGATCTAAGATGCATATAGGACATTGAGAGGATCTGGTTAGTCTTAGACATTGAATCATGTTACAAGTGCCTCAGGGTAGTCTATTCATTAGCCATGACCACCACCACTAGGTCCATTAGGGACATTAGGGCCTCCTCCAACTATAGGTCCCATGGACACATAGATCCAAAGTTGATCATAGAGACCTTATAATTTTGAAATATGACATTATTCTCATTATAAATCATACTAATGTACTTTTGAGATACCATTATGATATATATATATGGCATTTAAGATACATTGACATTCAATTTTAGGTCCTTCAAGGCTGATGTACATGTATATGATATTCCTATGACACACACACACACACACACACACACACACACACACACACACACACACACACACACACACACACACACATATGTAATATTTTTTATCTCATGTTTAACATTGATTATAATTATGTATGTTTAACATTGTTAATGCTTATGCTCATGTATGCTCTGTTTATTCATTTCTTATGCCATATTTATGAGATGCTCTATTATTTATCATATGATTATGTTTCATGACTCATATGTATGCTTATTTATAAATACAATTCTATATAACCATATAATAAATCATTGTTACTCATGATTATTACTCATGAATTCAAGCATGTATTTGGGTATTTGGCTAGTTTGATATATTGGAGAAGTATTGCCATTGAATTGTTATGATAGACTATGTGTGCACATTTTTACCATAGCTTTTGATATTATGAATAACTAAAATGGAAATATATTATCTAACAATGGAAAACCCAAATTAAATGTAAATATAAAAAACCTAGGAATAAAATATGAATAATCAAATGCAAGATGTAAATATAATAAATAAACTAAGTCTAAGACTAAATATAATAATTCACAACCTAAGTACATGTTATGGATAATAAATACTTAAGTATAAAAAAATGTAATAATATTATGACAACCAAAAACAAAAAGGCCAAAAAATAAAAAATATAAACAAAATAAATAACAATGAAATAAACAAAACTGACTATATACACCTAAATTTTCTCGCTTCTTTTATCATCACTATTATTATTATTATTATTATTATTATTATTATTATTATTATTATTATTATTATTATTATTATTATTATTATTATTATTTAATAATAATTTCACTTATTTCATTTATCCCCTCTAAGTTTGTCCTAATATCACCCCTTTCTAATCATTTATTTAATACCCAATTCATTATTCTTCATTCACCAACCTTATATTAACCCCACCAATCTATTAATTCCCATAATCATCTCTTAATCTTATCCTAATCCCACTTATCCATTATTAATGAATTTAAATTTTCCATTTTACCTAGCCATCTACTAAGCTTACTCTTATGCTCTCCTACACCCCTAGTCCCTAATCCCTATCCTAATCCATCACTAATCTTAATTAATCCTTAAGGAGATTCTAGAATTCTCTTATTTTATAACCTCCTCTAACTTGGCCCCTTCTCTCTAGAAGCATCTATTCTAGAGGCTTCTAAGGAAATTTTAATCCTTGGAAAAACCTACATCCTTGATCTTCATGGCTCAATATTGAATGTGAGCCATTAATTTTCCCTCCATGGCCTATTTATACAAGCCACTCCTCCATTTCTAAGCTAACTTGAAATAATATATGAAAGTCATATAATATCCATGTCAAATCCATGAATTTGTAATCATTTATCAAGCTATTATAATGTCAAAATTTTGAGTCCATGTCAATTTACAATCAAAAATCCACCTGAAGATCTTAGAGAGAGGCTACTTAAAGCAAGGAATTGGTAATATCTTCTTCATCATGTCTCATTTGCTGCCAAAATCTCTTGTATTGAGTGTATTGTGCATTTTGGATTTAAATTGTCATATTTAGGTAGTTTAATCTAAGTGCACAAAATTACAATCACATTTTGGCAACCACAATGGGAGAGTCCCTTCCAATTTAACCTATTTGTATCTTATATGTGTTTTGGTAACTTATAGTGATGACGAATTGAGGAATAAGTGCCAAAATTTTGTAAAATTATCATGCCCAAGTGAATCATGATTTTTATTTACAAAACCACTATAACATAATCACAATATTATCCTCAGGAGTTATGGTTTTGTGCTGACCACCAAACTTTACTCGCTAGTGAATAAATCTTTTTTTGGTATGTTATCACTCTTCCATAAAATTATGACTTCATAAATCATGGTATTGTTCATAAAGCCATGGTTTTGTCATTATAGTCATGATTTTGTGATAAATAGACCTTCAACGTCCTAAATCAGTTTTGGCTTAAAATATTGGGTCTTCCATCTATTGAGGCTAACATATTATCTTGCAAGACTGGGATACTGAGGTTTAAAATTGCCAATATTAAAAATCTAATACTCCTTTTATGTTGAGTAAAACCACATATTTTTATTCATTATTTTTCCATGAAGCTCATGGTATTGCTCTAAAAGTAGTGATTTTTTTTGAATATAAAAAATATAATCTGAAATTGTCAACAATAGATCCTAATTAGTTTTGTGTCTTGTTTGAGTATTGTTTTGCCTATAGGAATTCAAATGAGAAACCCATATTTATATCAAATTTTCAAACCAAAAACACTTTTTTCCTTCCTACTATAATATTGTTGATCTTGAAGTAGTGATCTTGTATTAATGTAAGTGATTTTTCATAATTTTATTGGTATTGTCTTGATCAAGTTATGATTAGTCTAAACACATATCAATACCTTTCTAATCTTCTATGCACATATTTTGGTCTTCATTTATGAATTTAATTCCTATATATATTTAATTTTATCTCTTATTCTATTTTAAAGCTAACTGTTAAAGTCATAAATGTTTTCCTCCATCTTGAAATATCATCGATTGCAAAATTGCAATTTTGATATAAAAATCATGATATCACCAAAACTCTCATGATTTTGTATAAAACCATGCATTAAATACCATTATTTATACTCTCTATACAAATTCATGAATTTTTAGTCATGATATTGCAATAAATCCACCTTATTATAGTCTCTAGAAGTTGTATTGCATTAGTTTGACTATGCATCTATGGTTTTGCATTTTGTAGTTACAATTTTGTTATTTATTTTTAACTTTGAAATTATCATTTTTGAGTTATTTTTTAGGGGTAACATTCAGTAAATTTTGAGTCATTAAAAGGTTTCCACAAGTCCTATATTATGTTTAGCATTGGAGGTTCTAGCCCTCGACCCTTTCCTATATTGTAACAGGGAGCACATCTGTAGCATTGGCCTTAGATTGTGCAAGGGGATATTCCCCTTGAGACTATAAGTTTAAATACACCTTAACCTTTAAAATGGTTATATCTCTTAACCTCACTAGTGGATACCACCCCCAGACCCCTGTGTCATAGCCCCCTCACCCAAAGAATTTATAGAGCCAAATCATGAATTTTTTAAGTGGTTTTTATTAAGGCTTATTAGACTAACATTTTTTTTCTTATAGATGTAAATCTATAAGTGATTTTTACTTGATAAAATATTATACTTTTGATCACATATTTTTTCTAATGTCTTGTCTTGTAGTTTACCCCTCAAGATTAACAGTTAAACTACTAATTATTTTCTTGTAGGCTACCTATTAAAGACATTTTGGCATCTTGAAAACCATTTTTAATTTTAATCATTTTAGTCACTTTATCATGTTGTCTAAATTTCTTTATATATATATTTTATATTCTTTTATATATCTCACATCTAATTAATCAGTTAATTAATCTTTTTTTAGACTATTTATCTCTCACCCAAGGACTATGGTGCTGTATGCTCTTCTCCTTACATCTTTGCGATAATTCTTAGATGATCAAAAACCACCTAAAAATCCTCCCATTTTATTTTATATGGGAAAAATGATGTGGAATTGACATACATGTACTTTCCATAGTTTTATGAGGATAACAACCATGGATTTCAACACCACACACTAATCCACACTTCATGTTTAAGCAAACTATAAATATTAGGGACAACTATAATTAGGAAAAGTGGTTGACCCCATATATGTCACCCATGAATTGGAAGAGATAATTATATAAACTAAGCATTAGAAAAAAAATTATATGGAGTTGGGCCCCATCGTACCTAGAATATATCAAGGATGGCCCTAGAAAGACCATTTAGCCTAGTTTAAGACCTTACAACCATAACAGGTGACTTTTTACCATATTTAGTATCAGATCCCAAGTGATCATCATGTGTATATGGGTTTGAGAGGGTTTGGTTAATTCTATAATGGGTCAATAGCCTACAACCTTATTGGTAATATGATTATCACTAATGTCAAAAGGGACACTACATATGTCATTGATGTTAAAAGGATTAGGCAAGATTGATGGAGAGAAGAGTGTGTTTCATAGTTTCACTATGAAAATATTCATGATTTTATAGAGACCAATTATGGATGTTTAAATTTAAATAGATAGAAGATCAGTAATGGGTTTTCCATATACATTCTAGAAATATGGTCTGTATGTTTAGAGGAGAAAGAATGATTTAATAATTGATTTATTTATCTCTCAAACATTATAAGGTTTCATATTAAAATATTAAGGGTTTAACCATGGCATAAACAAGAAAATTCCTATTTTAATGTTGACTTGGTATAGCCAAAAATTGGTAACTTAAGTTCCAACTTAATTCCATATCATTGTTAAGTAACTAGCCCCTCGACCTAGTAATTATCTGCTTCAAACAATGATCAAAGGACTTTATATTTTCCTAAGTCTAAGACTTAATATATGTTCAAACTTGATCAATGGTTATCACTTCATCATATGTAGACAATCTAATAGAGTGAACCAAACACAAAATGTCAAAAGGATCTCTAAGTGAGCGTGTAAGTGACAAGTATCACATTCATGGATTTTACTGGATAGAGACCCAATGAGCATAAGACTATTAGATTTAATGATCGATCCTATCATAAGATCAGATAGTTCATGGGTGATCATATAAATGAGATCCAATTAAGTGAGTGGACTCAGATGGAATAAAGTGATTGATGTTTATCAACATAGTGGTGAGCTATAAACTAAGCACTTTTGACAATATCAATGGAGAGGAGGCAATCCAAAGATATAGTAAGCATCATGATGAGGTTAAAGTGTCAAAATTTAATGACCAATTCAAGATAAAGTTTTTTTCAAGTTCAAAGATCTAAAAACACATGGGAGATAGGATCTGGAGATTGGCATACACATTTTAAAAAGTAAAACATTAAAGTTCAAAAATGTATAGACATCTAATGGAGCAAGAAAGGTTGGAGATGGCATGAAGACACAGATTAAAGGCTAACATTTAAAGTGTTTAAATTCCAAGGGTCAACTAGAGAAACATGAAAGAACATGCAAAAACTTGCATATAAGCTATATATCTCGACACAAATAATGAGATTGATTGATCTAATTGATCAAATCTACATTAAAGAGCTTGTGCATCAAAATTTGATTCTAGCAGATGTTATAGATAGTAAAGAGACCTTTAATTATGGAAACATGCATGGAATCAAGATGTGGGAAACTTAAAATCCAAGTCATAATGAACAAGAGTCTAGAATTAGCATGATGTGTTACAGTCCAAGTGTGAACACATAGAAGATATGGAACCCTAGATCTATTGATTATATATATGACATCTAGGATAAAGGTATATATGACATCTAGGATAAAGGTAGATGTTTTTGGAGCTATTTGAATTGTGTCAAATAGATAATATAGTGACATAGAGGCTAGAGAGAGAGAGAGTGGGGGGAGAGAGAGAGAGAGAGAGAGAGAGAGAGAGGAGAGAGAGAGAGGAGAGAGAGAGAGAGAGAGAGAGAGAGAGAGAGAGAGAGAGAGAGAGAGAGAGAGAGAGAGAGAGAGAGAGAGAGAGGAGAGAGAGAGATGAAGTGTGTTAAATAAAGATATATCTAGACATATAGAGAAATGGGTAAAGAGGAAGAAGGCACAAAGAAAATGTGCATAGTATGAGCATGTTATAGATCTGACTTGTAATAAAGAAAAGAGTTTGATTCATTTGTGAATCAAGTTTATAATCTAGAGTTGTAGCTCCATAGATCTGATTTGTTGGTGCCATTAGATTAGGTGAGTTTGTAATCAATTAGGGTATTGTTGTCTCCTTAGAATTGGTGTCCTTAAATGTAAGTAGTGAGGTTTTGATAGTGAGGATTGTATCCAATGAGGCTTGTAACCAATGAGGTTTTTCCAAGTGAGGCATTGACTATGAGATTGGATTAGAATATTAGATTCTAGTAGCTATTCTCATTGTGGTTTTTCCCTTTGGGTTTCCATGTATAAATCTAGTGTCATGTGTATTTGTGTGTGTATGTGATCTCTACATTTATATTTTAATATACATATGCTTTTGAATTTATTTTAAAGGGATTAAAGGATTGGTTTTAATTAATCTACTGATTCACCCCCCTCTTAGTCTATAGTTGTGTTCTAAAAAATAGTATTAGAGCCTAGGGTTCCTTGAAAGAATTTTAATCATTCAGGTAGATCTTGGAATAGTGAACATAATGGATGAGGAAAATGAAGTCCTATTCATGATAATGTAATCAACTTCTTGAGATCAAAAAGAATACTTAGATAAAGAAGATGAAGGAGAAGTGGATCTAGAATGTGAGCTCATATGTGCTCTAGATGAGATTGACAAGCTAAGAAAAGATAACTCAAAACAAAAGAAGCTTAGATAGAAATAAATTGAGAAAATGTTTAAAAGTATTGAGAAATATGATCAAATGGTAATTAGCCTAAAAACACAAGTTGAAGAGGCTAAAAGAATAAATATGTAGTCAAAATGGAGTTGCAATCTAAATCTAATGAATGTGTGAAGCTTGAGGTAGAAATAATGATTTTGAGAAAATAAATTAAAAATGCCAAAGGTCAAATAAACAAAATCCTAAAGTTGATAGGAGGATCAGACATTCTTAATGAACTGATCAACTCTCAAAATCCCTCAAAAGAGAGATCAAGTCTTAGTTATGAGAAGGGAGAAAATTATTCAACTAGTACATTTTATAACCTATATGAAAACTTCTTAGCAAAAGGAAAATTAGGAGCAAAGAAATAGAAAGCCTAAAAGGGTAAAAATTTAAACTCAAACATAGTTCATGTGAAGAATGTTGAACTTGAAAATAATATTGAAGAGAAAAATAAGACAAAGGTAGCTGATGCTGATGGATACACCAAGGTGAGAAATTTGAAGAAGCCACAACTTAGAAGAATTCCTCATGTTACACAAGAAATTATATGACTAGGTATTCTTCATCCTTTTATGGTTATTATTATAGCGGTAATCATTTTGGTCATAAGGCTAGTAATTGTAGAATTTTAACTATAAGGAGAATCAATTTTGTAATCAAAAATTCATTTGCACCCTTGTTAGATACAAATGTAATGCATTATATTTGTAATAAATTTCCTCAAATAAATCCATACCTCCCTTGAAGGTATTACCTAATTATATGCCTAAGTATGGAGAGGTGTATTATCTTTGGCACCAATGTGGCACCCATCACATCAATCATTACTGCATCCTTAAACAACATCTCAAAGATCACCTTATAACTATTCTTAGAAATTATACCGTTCCTCCCAAATGTCATTCTCACAAGAAGGCTCCCTCTTCTTCTCCCATGGTTCCATCTCCTATGGTTTCATATCCTCTTGTGGTCCCTTCATCACCAATTATTCCTCTACCCATGAATTTTTCACCTATGAACCTTCCCTCATCTATGGATCCTTCCCCATCGATGATCCATGCATCTCCCATAGTATCTTCTCCCACATATTTTCTTAAAAATCCCTTGCCTAATATCCCTCCTCAACATAGTCCATCAAGCATTCCTACTTTTTCTATTGAGTAGATTAGATGAGAATTATTTCCTAGTTTTCACTAAAGATCAATGAGACACTAGTAGAAGTTCACATCTAGCTTCATAGAGATCTATCCGATGTTCTGGATAATATGAGTGGGCAAATATATTAGTATTTATGAACACATACATGGTGTTTTTTACATTTTCATTTGGATTTGACGTGTGCTCCAATATTATCTTTATCTATTTGTTATATCATTTAACATTATGTCAAATTATTATTTATCTTACACTGTGACTTTACTTTTGTACTCTATATTGCTTATAAGGTCATTTATGTTTTCTTATGGGTGTCTTTCTTTATAATTGTTCTCTTTATTTCTTGAGTTTATTTATTATAAACTCCGTTATTTTATTTTCATGATTGTTTGCTTTTTATCTCTATCTTTCATGGCTAATTATCATTGTAACTTGGTTCTACAAACCTGGTTCCCTTTGGTAATTTTTTATATTACCATGTGATCATTAGAAAATAATTAATTTAATTATACACTCCTTTTATTGGTCCACTTTGGATCTTTTTCTCTTTATTTCCTTCCCAAAAACTAAGCATATACAAGGTTGAGACTTGAGATAACATACTAGTTCATTGTTAATCCTAAGTGTCCTAGTCAGTCTTGTCTTTGGTTACTTGGGTTCCTTTAGCCTAAGCCTAAAGCTCATTCATGTGTGTCACTCTATCTCTCATTATTGGTCATTACAAGTTCATATGGAGGAAGAATATTAAAAATCCTTTAAAAACACATTCAAAATCCAAATCATTTAATAAAAGGAAATGATACAAAATGAAAAAATATTAAAAATTCTTAAAAGTCCAATCACACTAAAAGATATGATTTAAATCACATCTCTTTCTTCTAGTCAAATCTCAAACTCCATAGTTGGCCTCAAAATAGAGCTAAATTTTATTGGGGTGCACTAGGCTAGTAAATTATAAAAGGAGACTAAAAAATATTTTATTGCTACCTACTTTCTCATGTAAGTACCCAATATTCACAGTAGACTGATGGATCTATAAGGGGTCCTGAAGAATGGAGAACACATCATGGGAAGGGGGGTCTATTTTAATTTTCTTATATCAATCTAACTTCATGAGTTAATCTTATTAGCATGCTTATTTTCTTACACAGTTTGGTGTCTATAGTGAACAAATTTCCTTTTCACATTGATGGTCACGAGTCACTTAGTATCTACTCATGTCCTTAGTATGCCTCATATTTCCTAAGGTCTTCTCATAAGATTCCTAAGTTATGAATTTTACATTTTATTTTTCACTCCCTATATTCCTCATATTTCCTCTTGATAAATATTATTTTGTTCACTGATCATTCCCCTTGGGATTCCATTTGTGAGTTACATTATAAGACCATGGATAGGACCTAGACATCCTCACAAATTACAACAATTTTCACATTTTTATTACCCACATCCCTTATAACCAAATTTGCAAATTTATTCTACCTCATTGGTGTTTCCTCTGAGTTTTAGTGTAAGACCATGGATAAGACCTGGCCTTCCTCATGAAATTTTCCAATAATCCAAGTCACAATAAAAATTACATGTGTCAAATATGAGATAAGATGTGATTGATCATGAAGTTGCACATCATTGACATGCTTCCAAACTTGATTTAGTATGTTTTATGCTTACTTCATTTCTCTTTAACTTTTATATTCTTATTTTCTAATTACATGTAAGAATCCAATCATTTTCTTGAATTTTTCATACTTCCCAACTTGAATTAGTGTGATAAATTTAGGACCAAAATTTTTCCAATTTATTTTTTCTCTTATACTTCCCAATGTGATTTAGTATGATTGAATGACTTAATTGAGTTGGTTTTATACCATTTGTCCTTTTACATGACTTCCATTTTATTATATTATTTTCCTACTTCCTAACATGATTTAATGTGATTTTACTTGTTTTAATTTGGTTCCAATATTTCACTTAGTTTAAAAATAGACTTGTTACCATCTTGTTTTACCACCCTTTTGGTTATTTATACTTACTCATTGTTCTTGTTATTACACATTTCCCAACTTAAAATAGTGTGTAGTACATTTTTGATTGATTATATTTTACCAAATTTTTTTTTCCTTTTTTTAAAACCATGAATGTGTTCTAAATAATTCTATAAAAGAAACCACAAATAATATGTTTCCTATAGCATATACAACAAACAACTAAAAACATGTTCTAGAAAGAAATATATCTACGCATCAATAATGATAACCATAATTACCACATATATAATCAAGATCCAAATCTTAAAATGAGACATATCTATATATATCATGTGTTTTAAATACAACAATACAACCATATACAATGCTCCAACTCTATGGTTAGGCCCCATCATGCCTATCTCATGGCTTAGCCATGCTACCTATAGATGCCTTGGTCTATCTCCTCTACACATAACACTATAAAAAGGTTATTCAAGATCTCAGTCCTAATACATAGCCCTATAGATGAGCCACTGAGCTAGCACCTTTACCAATTAGGCTAGGGTCACTAGATGTGTTGATCTCTCCTACTCCTGTACCTGTGCTATATGGGTTAGGGTTGATATATGTGTTTCTCTCTCCTAGGCATGTACCTATCACATTTATGTCATGATCACTAAATGTGTATCTCTCTTCTCAGACATCACCTACCATGCCCATGCCTTTCCTTCACCACCTCTATTGGTGGTTGTATCCCCTCTTTATGTACTTGTAGCCTCTCCATCTAGTCTAAACCAACTTGCCTAATCTAGGGTAGATGGTACCCTAGGATCCTCTAATGTAGTAGGGTCATATAGTGTCATGGCCTCATCTATAACATCATGAAATGCTCCCCTCACTAAGGACCCCCATATGAGCTCCTCATCGTCTACCACACCTAAAAAAATAAAACAAGATAGATATTAGATCACTGACATATCTCAAAATTTATCTATATTTAATCTATCTCAAATCTAACTTAAGAACAATTTAACCATCTATTATTACTTATCCATATGTTGACCACTACTATCTCACTATATGCATGACTACCGAGCATGGTCTCCCCATCCACATAGCCTCTAAAAACCTCATCTATCAATCACCTCCAAAATAAAAATATTTGAGTTATCACATGTACCCATCTCAATCTTTACTTGAATGGCCTCTCTATCATCCAACTTTGCTTTGGCCCATCTTCTAGGTCATCTAGGATGGTAATAATATTTTCTCTCTCTTGCTCTTAATACCTCCATAAATTCCATGACCATAATGATCACTAATCTTCTTGTTATGGAGTTAGTGGTGGTACCTCTGATACTCCTACTTTTACATCCATCTCCTCCCTTTCTATTACATGTCATGATCAACCAGTTCATGGTCTAGCATAATGTAGCTTGAGTGTCAGCCTTACAATTAGTGGCCCTAGTCCTCCTCTCCCCTATGAATATTTCACATAATAGGCCCAAAACATGGGAACCATTATCAATTTCATTGGGTGAGGCAATCCCATCTATCTTGATAGATGTGCCACTAAACATGGGTCCATCCACTAGGTATAGTACCCTATCACATGTATCCATGCCAAAGCTAGTGCTATTATCTCCTAGCTAGACCATATAATAGTGATGTGCCCTTATAGCTTTCATAATATATCCACTCATCTCACCATTGACAATGCTAGCACATGGGGTACAACCTTTGCTACCTAGTCCTATCTCCATCTCTGAACCTGAAGTAACCTATCATCGACTACATGGGGCAACACAGTTAGTCAATACATGAGGAACCTCTCATATATCCATGACATAAATAATATAATTGGTCCCACTAACTTATACCCTTATACAACACTCCAAACATGTCATGTATGAGATGTACCTAGATGATAGACCCCAAGTCATATAATACTCTTTGCTCTAAAATTGTATGGCTCAAGTCTATCAAAAATAAAGGTGCTTTGCCATCCAAATTATGGCATATCACCTATTCTATCATAATTACTATCATATCCTTCTAAATATCTAGAATCTATGATGTATATATATCAAACATGCTACCCTCAATCTATGGTATATCCTCTCTATGCTTGTAGCCCATATGATTAAGGCTCTCATATCTTCCTCACTATTAGATACTCATGTGACAAAAAGTGTCCCTATTATGGGTAGTAATAATATGGCATGTACATCCTCCAAAGTGATACCCACTTTTATGGCATCCTCCTCCACCTCCCTCTTAAAGGTGTTAGTCAATCATTCCCAGCATCTTAGGAACATGACTAAAAAATCTGACCTAAGTGGTATACTACACATGTCTCTTATGCCTCCTAATCCTAAATCAATCAATCTATCTCTATCCTCTATATACAAGAACTCCAATAAGTTTAGGAACCATGATGCATCCACCAAGCACAAGAATCTCTAACATCCTTGTAATTAAAAAAAAATATGTAATAGATCCTCCATGTCAAGTATAATAAAAATACATTATTTCCAAAATTTTAACTAAAAATAAGCATAATAACTTTAATTTATTCATTTTTAACCAATTTGACCTATTTCTAGCCTACTCAACCCTTTTAGCCCTTAAGCAGTCATTTTGGGCCATTTTAGCACTCTTTCAACCTTTTACATGCATTTCCATACTCTTCTGGTCCCTTAGTCAAACACTAGTTTAACCAAAATTTCCTTATTTTGACCTAGTTAAATTAAAAATATAATTCAACCCCTCTATATTTCCCCTCTTAGTACTAAGTTGTCATACTGAGTTTTTTGCTACGTCAATAATAATGTACTAAGTCGCTAGTCTAGAAAACAAACTATGTCAGCAATAATATACTAGGTCGATAGTTTGGAAAAAAATACATCATCACAGACCTAGTAGGTTGGTAGTATGGATTGTTCCACTTTTTAGCCTACTAGATCGACTGGATTGACCTAGTTGTTTTTCCCTGCCAACCCCTTACATTTTGTGAAATAAATGCCTTCCAACAATTATTTCCCTAAACCCTTCAAACACATTTATCTAAATGGTTTTTACTACCCTTAGCATATGATTTGAGTCATTATTATGTCTATAAATTATTTAAACTATAAATTTACAAAAAAACTTAAAATTTCTAAAATATTCAAAAACTAGCTTGAGTTTCTTAGTTGCCTACCTATGTTGCACTCGCTGACACCTCTAAGGGTCCCTCTCATGTAGCATATCATCTACTTGCCATCCCAGATTGTTTGGCCTCTTAGAAATATTTTTCTATCCTTCACAAGTCAAAATAAAAAATGGATTCCCTTTGACCCTATTAGACAATCACTCTTCAAAAATATAAATCTTTCAAATCTTTTCATCAGATTCCTTATTTTGCTTATATCTTTATTTCTATTAATCCATTTTTCAAATTGTAAAATGTTATAGAATCATGATGACATAGAGAATCATTTCCACTACCATATTCATATCTTCAAAAACTTTCAATTTTTATCTATTTTTTTCACTAATTTCTATAGGTTTGCCTAATGTTCTTCACATTAGATGCCTTCACTTCTCTTGTAGTCTACTTATTTATCTACAACACTATGGTAAGTAAAGGTATGCATTTTTCAATTCTGTCCTTTCATTTATATATATTTTTTCTTACTGTATTTTACGTAGAATCAATGTTATGTGTTATCATGTTCTATTTTGTAAAGCACCATCACATGTTACAATCACATGACACATGATGAGCTTCAAGTGGGGCATATGTATACACAATATTTTAAAACTTTTATCACTTACTAGCACTTTGTATCTTGTAAGAACCCATCGAGTCTTAATCTTTATGAATGCACATCTTAATCGGTGTACCAAGAAGGGGTGGGTAGACCATTGGTGTTTCATAGGACTTTTGTCCCTTTTACCACTTGTTAACTATACACTTGTCTCCTAAGACCATTATCCCTAAGCTTGTTTTTCTCTATTTTACCCCTTCTAGTCATTTGATACATTTTATCCTCCTAGTCCTCACCTTAATCCCATTTTGTTAATCAATTTTACTAAGTCAACTAGGTCGACCCTAGATATTTTGGGTATTTTCACTTAGGAGCTAGTTTGATATTTGGCCAACCTAGCACATGACCTAGTGAATTATTGTCTAAAATTGTATTAGGTTGATTGACCCAATCAGCTAGAATTTTTTGAAGGGTTTAGGTTCAAATATACCTATATATACAATTTCATTTCCATCATTTATAAAGAGAAGAAGAAGTAAGAGTGAATAAACATCTACTTATTGACCATTCTACTTGAGAAGCATAGCTTAGAGTTCCATAATTTTTTTAGAGATATGTATCTTGTCTTGTAAATAAGTCTTTTAGATTTATTGATAGGTTATTTATCCTAGAGATGATTTATCCTTGTCATCCTTACATACCACTATAACCTATTATGAATCACCTTGGCCAAGGGAGAGATTGAGGCTCAGTGGGTTCATCTTCAAAGGTAATTATTCCTAACTTTATTTTTCCTTTGTAAGAGTGTGTGTGTATATATATATATATATATATATATATATATATATATATATATATATATATACACATTTATATATATATATATATATACATATATATATATATATATATATATATATATATATATACATTTGTATTGATGTGAGTATATGTCTCTTATGCATGTTTACTGTTTGTTTGTAATCCCCACTTTACGTCAAAAGCTTTGGTGAGTCCTAGATTAGATATACTTTACTTGTTATTAGTCTAGGTGAAATATAAAAAATCAAGACCCCCTTATGGTTATTTCATTATTGTGTTAGACTAGAGGCATTGGAACCCTCCTTAGCATGGTGTATTATGGTAAGAGATCCCCTAATCGGGTCTAGTAGATCCCCATATTGGTCATGTTTTTTTCTTAAAAAATGTGTCCCCAATCTGGAGTGTATGATATGATATATCTTCTTCAAGCTAGTATTTATTTATAGACATGATTCATTATGATTTCATATAGAGAATTCATGTAAATAATTATGAAGGTCAGATTTTAGGCCTAATGTAGTTTTTAGGTCAAGGTTTAAGAGAGAAAAGAGAAAAAGAAAGTAAATTATGGATATCTAGGTGTTTTTATAGGTATTATATGTTGTTTCAATCATGTTCACAAAGTTTGAATTCATGATTTTCAAAAAAAGGCATGAAAAGTGGTTTTGAGGTCTCTCAAGTACACAAATTGAAGGGTTCTCTATTTGAGAAAGTTTTTATTATGCTCAATATATTTTCAAACCTCTAAATGGGAACTTAATATTTTCATGGTATATGGGTAATTTATTCTAAAAAAATTCCATTCATTTATTTCTGGATTGAAGGGCTACGCTTTATGAATGATTATTAAGAATGAAAACATGTTTAAACCCTCTTAGAACCCTAATAAGGACTCGATGTTGAATATTGTTCAAAATAGACCAAAATATTATCAAATTATGATAAAATATATTATATAATTCATTAAACTCTCTTAGTCACTTCTAGGTGTGATTGAGTTGTTAGGTGTGTGAGTAGACCTTATAGGAAAGTGCTAATTTCTCAAAGATTTACTATTGCAGTCAAAGTTGACCAAGTAAAAGTTTTAAAATCATTAGATGGATAATGTTTATAATTTTATTTGATTTCCATGGTGGTTTATGGATATTTTATATCCCTTACATGTACTAAACTTGTCATCCAAGCTAGCTAATTGATAACAGGCCTAATGGTGTAAATAGTGAGAAACCCAGGCAATAATGAGAAGATGATTAGGGATGTGTTATCATCGAATAGTGATGAAACCAAATTAATGAATTTATTTTTAATTAATTTTAATACATAATAATTTTTTGTATAAGTTTTTAAGGATAGTGATTATAGTGAAAAAGTTTCTCATAAGTTTACGTATCTGGTTCAGATGAGATGGTGAGATATAAGGTTGTGAGATTAGTCTGCAAGACCAATATTACCATTTAAAAATATTATATTTATATCTAATAATGGTCTAATTATCTCATAATATCATATACATGAATCATAATTCTTTTAAAATGGTCATAAATATTTTGAAGGTCATTATCACCATCATTGGTCTTTGAGGAAAACTAGCAGTTCTAAGTGAGCAAGTTGTAAGAGTTGATTTTGAGTCCTTTTACCTTATGAAATAAAGTATAATTATCTTTATTAAAAATTTTAGGTCTTGGATGTTATATTTATATGTTTTATTTTCATGTTTTTGTGGTTAAATATTGTGTTATATTCATTTATTCAAGATAGACCTTTATGTGTGTGTGAAGGTCTAAAGTGAATAGTACGAATGGCATGCTTCAAATGGTGATTGGAGATAAAAGGTGTCATAGACATAATATGAAATTATTATTCATATATTTTAGTGTAATATTAATTTTTCATTCCATGTATGAATTTTTAAAGTGTTTGAATAACATCAAAGGGTAACATGTACTAATGAAGGCCTAATTAAATTAGGTCTCCTTAAGGCCTAAAGAGGGAATTTGTCCATTTGAGATATGGCCAACCTAGTTTAATGTTTTATTAATGTTTTTAGCATGAAATAAGTCCTATTTTATGTAAAATATAAGTGTTAAAGTGTGTATGAATGACCAATAAGTGTATGATCAAGAGCATAATATAATAATAAGGCCTAATTATCTATCTAGAGAATGTGTGAGTTGAAGCAAACGATATAGAGCTTTGAAGAGATGAAGGAGGTATTATATAACATAATAAGTTTTTATATAAACTATCATTAATATATAATAGGGTTAATGCTTTTGAATATTAAGTTTATATGACCTAATCTATCTTGAAGAGACCTAGTTGAGCGAAGGAACATAGAAGGTAGTTTGAGAGAGATAGAAAAGGGAGAGATATAAATAATTTTATAATCATATATTTTGTGAGAAATAAGGTTTTATAAATATGATCAAGATATTTATGTGTATGAGTTGGTTCTGGGTCATCTAGGGGGTTGGTGCCTCATTGCAAGTTGGTGTTTCTTAAAACCTAGTTGAGTGGGTGCTTGACTAGTTGGGGTTGGTTCTTCATGTGGATTTTGTGCTTCACTAAATATTTATTTTAGTTTTATAGGACTATATTAAATTTTAATAGGTCAGTTTTTTTTCTTCCCTTTGAGGTTTTACCACTCAAATAAGTGTTATTTGTGTTTTGGTCTTATCTCATGCTCATATAAATAGTTCTTGATGTGTTGCTAGTTCATTATATTCCTTTGCAGTTGTAAGAGATTTTGAAGGCTGATTCAGCCACCCACTCCTCTTATTATTTTTATTCCAACACATATATGGATTTTTTTTAAGGTCTATGTTTGATAATAATAACTAAGTTGAATTCTCATATTAAGTTTAATCTTTAAGATTCTATTCAAAATATCCAACTAAAGTATACAATTTTGCATGACAAGTATTAATGATTGAGGATGGTTTGAGAAATATTGAATTATATTTGATATTAATGAGTTCATGTAAATATTGGAAATTATCTCCTGTTAAAATAAATAATTTTTAAGTATTTGTACTTACTTTGATTATCAATATTTTGAATCAAACTTCAATACTATTCAGTATAATTATTTAATAACCCTGCTAAAATGTAAGTAAGATGTCAATAAATATTTTTTCAGTTTAAAAATTATGGGAGAGTTTGATACATGGTAGTATATACCATAGAAAATAATCAGACCACTTGGAGTGGTAGAATTACATTTAGAGTTGTAAGTGACCACAAAAACCTTCACACACTGTCAAGAAGAACAACACAAAATTTTGATGAAGGAGCCTTTTGAAGGTTTTTCAAGGACAAAAACTATTGGATAAGTTATTTTAATGTGTAATAGACATCATATAGGTATTAAAATTCATTTAAGTGATCAAATTTTCATTTTATCTCATGTTCTAACTTCTTAGCCTCACACAGGCCTGGGCAACTAGACCTAGGATTTTGAATATTATAGTTGTCTTAACTTAGGTTTCAATGTTAAGAATTTGGTTAAACTTTGTAATAATAGGTTATTAAACATTATATAATATATTAAAGTGGTTTTAGGATGATTCATGACTGTACAATATGGTATTCTTGACTAAAGATTGAACTAGGCCTAGGACAGACCTAATTGGTAAAGAGACTAGTTGAATTAGTTGCTATACACTAAGAATTAGACCATGAAATTTTTAATGAATATATAATAGGATAAAGGGTATTTTAAATTGTGCTTGGTTTATATATAGGGTGAATATTGTTACCATACCTTCTAATTTTGTCCAAAAATGGGGTTATAAGGAACTAGTGAAAAAACAAAGAAAGAGGGGTTGTTTGAGAATGAAAACTTGGAGATTGTATCTTAGAATATAATGTGGAAGATAAATATAAAATTTCAATTTGATGATCATATGAGCCTAGGGTAAGTATATACTCTTTGGAACATGCATTAAGCTAGTAGGCTTATGAACGTAATCTAAAAAAGAACAAGTTTGAAAAATAATAAAAGATGGACTCTTAGTAGTGTTTTTAAGATGATGATGGAGTGTTAAGGATAAATAATATAGAGTAATATGAGTAATTAAATATATTAAAGAGTAATAAAATAACTAGGTATGTAAGGAAGATGATATAAGAGCCTATAAAAAGAAATGAAATTAACCGAGATAGTTTCAAAAGCAAGCAAGTACCTAAAGAATCAAGAAGTGATCAAAGATCAGAGTTAATCAAGAAGTTAAAAACAAAGAATAAGTTTTAGGTGATTATTTATAGGGGTTTTAGGCATAGGTTATACATAAAATGGTATTAGAATAAGAATATTCTATTGGTGAAGAGGATAAACAATTTCCAAACATGAAAACATACATTTATTATGATATATTGTCTCTAATTTATGATATCAAGAATGTTTAAAGTTGTTAAGAGCCTTTCAAGTTATATGAAGTGTGGGTAAATACATTGACGCTTGTATAAGGATAAGAAAGTCCAAGTGAGGTCACAAGAGGAAGAGATCTAAATAAATCTAAAGGAAGAAAGTAGATAAAACTTGTCAAAAGGAATAAGTCCAATAGAAAACTAAAGAGTAAAGATAATAAATGAGATGAAGATGGAACAAATTAAGAAGTTTTAGAGAAAGGATGAAATAGAGTATCAAAAACAAAAAAGGTCAAAGAAGACACAAGGAGGAAATATTTAGATGTAGATAAAGAGATACATGAATTAAAAGAAGAGAGAAGGCAAAACTTTGAGAGGATAGATCTCATGGTGAAGCTCATATAGGAACAAGAAATCCACTGGTTTCATTGTATTGTGAGAAAGATAGTTAAGTTTCCTATAACGCCACTCATGGAGAAAGATAAATTTATTGTCTTGATAAGAAATAAATAATTTCCCATAGTGGCTCAAGTAGAAAAGAGTTGTCAAGTGAGCAACCTAAAATGAAGATTGTGAATATACTTATAATTTTAGAGAACATAAAGAAAGATAAGAGGGAGAAGTTCTAATAGGAGAACTTTATAAATCAATTAATAGGAAGAAGAGAGTGTTTGTATACACATAATCTTTTTAACTTTTATCAAACACTGGCATTTTACATCTTACAGGAACCCAACAAGACTCAATCTCTCTAAGTGTATGCCCTAAGCGGTGAACTAAGAAAGGGTTGGGCAGACCTTTGGTGCTTCACATTATTATTTTCCCTTATTTCCACATTAATACCAATCCAACCAACCCTTAAAACCATTCCCTAAGCTATGTTTCCTCTCTTACACATTCCTCCAATATTTTCCTCTTTCCATACCTCTTTCCCTTGCTTTATCTCCATCTAGTCAATTTAATATACTAGGTTTATTGGGCTAACCCTATACTATTTAGGGGTATTCTTCACTTTTTTAGTTTGTTAGCCCTTTGGCCAACCTAGCTTAGACCTAGTGAATTGTCCTCAAAAACTTGGTTGACTAGGTTGACCTCATATAACCAATGTTTCTAGAAGGATTTAGGGTAAGATACACATATATATATATAAGATAATTTCATCATTATTTCAATATGAAATCAAGAGTTATTATTCATTCACAATTCTTCACAATATTTTCTTCTACCATTCTACTTAAGGAGTCTTAGCTTAGGTTTCTTATTTGGAGAACCTAGTCTTGTGGATAAATCTTGGATGATTTGGATTTTCTTAGTTATCTTTATAAACCATAAGAACCTCTTATTAAGCCCCATTGGTTAAGGGAGAGATTGAGTCTCAACAGGTTCACATTCAGGTAAGTATATTCTAACTTTGTTCTCCTCTCTTTTAGTAGATAGAAGTATTATAAGTGTTGGCTCGAATAATATTACTCTTCATATTCCATGTATTAGGGTCTTACTCATACTTATCTTAATTTAGATTCTCTTATACATGTTTTGATTGCTTTTAGCCCCTCATGATTGTGCCACAATATTTGGTGTGTACTAGATTAGATTTACTTTCTTGTTATTAGAATAAGTGAATATCAAACTTTAGAACTCTTTTAGAATTGTTGTGTGATTGTGTTAGATTGTAATATTTGGAACCCTTCCTAGCATGATATGTTGTGATAAATTATCCCCTAATTGGGTCTAGTGGATCCCCATATTGGTCATACCCTAGTTTAACAAATGTATTCCCAATCAGAAATATAGGTATGATCTATTTTCTTCTAGCTAGGATTAATTTATAGACATGATGAATTCTTGATTGCATACATTCTAGTAAACCTGATGTGAACTAACCCTTGTAGGATTTATTTGGTTTAGTTTCTTTTCTATTTATCATCATTTTAATCATACTAGATTGATTATGTCGACCCAATTTTTAACTTTTAGGCATAGGTTTTCAAGAACAAGTAACCAGATCAACCTAGTTGACCTAGTACATGTTTCTAGCCTTTCAAAAATTAGGATCAAACTACTAGGTTGACCCAGCTGACCGTATACATTTTTAGGCTTCTACAATAGGTCCCAACATAGCTTGATTGACCTATTTAACCCAGTTAGTAGGTTTTGGTAGCATTATTCAAGGTTATAGATCAAAAATATTCCTCCTTTTCATCTCTAATCAACCAAGGTTCCTTTATACCTCTCTATTTACTTATTTTTATATATTTCCTTTCACAATTTTTAGTCTTTAAAACTACCCCTACATTGTCAACTGGATCGACCCTGCCAACCCAATTTTGTGTTTTATGTGTTGTTTGAAATAACTAGGTCAACTCTACCAACCTTGTTCATTTTTAGACTCTAATTTCATAGTAACATTTCAACCCTATCAACCCTATTCTATATTTTTTTCATATAGTGTCAATATTATACCTTGTTTTAAATGGAATTAACCTTATAGTTTATAGTAATTAGCTTACACCTTTCATTTATTATTTCTTGCATGTTTATACTAGACCACATAGTCTAATTAGGGGGTTTTAAATTAACTTCTTAGTTTCACTATTTATATTTTATGCACACATGGCCAAATCACAAAACATAAACAATCACTTTAACATTTGTCTACCCAAGGCCAACCTACTTAGATTTCATCACCAAGGGGGAATCCAACTTGATGTTCTAGTCAATTATAAAGCATGGTTAAAGGTATATTTTGGATAAGTACCCTCTACCCTTATTTTTTTATGTGTGAAGTGAGGGCTTAAGCCCCAATACCAAGCATGTATCATTACTAATATAGTTCCTTTCATTCCAAACTACTTGAGACCATCCTTAGATTGTTATCTAGTACCTTACTTATAACTAACTTCCTATCACATTCAAAATTATAATATTAATAATCTAATTAAAACTAAGATTGACTAATTATTTAGCTCTTTACTTATGAAGTTGATTTATTTCTATCTTTTTAATTGTGTGTGCAAAAAATTGCATTAACCAACATTGGTCCAAGGTTTTATCTTATGTACCTCAATTGGATTAGCTAGCATTGATCCAATTGACAATTTATTTCCCTTCAATTATTTATTTCCTAGATTAGCTACAAATATTATCTTATTTTAATTCATAGCTTGTCATAATCTCTTTCTACCTTTTTTATTATAATAGATCAACCCAGTTGATCCTATACTTTTTTTGCCTCTGTTCACTATACTAGATCAACTCAGTCAACCCTATACTACTTTTAGGCCCCTATTTCTATGCTAGGTTGACTTAGTTGACTCTACACTATTTTCTTCCTTCTCTATTTATCAATATAGTTCACTACCTATCCTCTTTTGCATTCTATTCATATCTCTTCAGTCATACTAAAGTATCCTATCAGAATCTTCTTGGATAGCTTAAATCCATTTAGGTACTATATGGGATGTTCATTTCTTCCTTTCTTTTCCTCCTAAGAGAACCATCAATCTTGGGGAAATTCTTCTCCTCTTTCATCTATGAATTATAATATGGTGTAAATAACACCTCAAGATGAATTTTATGGGTCTAATCCTTTCTATACTTACCAAAAAACTTCTCAAAATATTCAAACTAATGTGGGAGTAACTGATACAAGTTTACTTAACAATCCCACTAATATTCCATCTTCTAGTAATTCCCTCCCTAACACCAATTTAAGGAGTGACCCTACCAACACCAATGCACCACCTAATACAACTTAATTATTATCCTAAGTTATTCAACAAATGGCCATTATGAAAAATTCTAATACCAACCAAATGATGAAACTTCAACAACAAAATTTAATTAATGTGGCTAATCAACCTCAAACTATCCATCCTCAAGGTAATCCTAATTACATTCCTCCACCTCTTAGGGATGCCTTAGTTAGTCTTATTCCTCAACCCATAATGAATAATAAGATTATTTAAACCATTTAAAATGAGCATTTATTCCACTTCATTATATCCATAGATATTGGTAACATATCTCCAACTATAAAATATGATGGGACTAAAGACCCTGCCTCATTTCTTAAAGCCATTGGCAACCTTTACAAAGAGTGGATCCAAACTAATACCTTCATTACTACTTAAATTTTAGTCAAAAACTTCACAAGTGATGTATTGGAATGGTATAATCAACTACCCCAACACTCTATTTGGCAACTTGAATATTCAATTAATCCTTTGGTTAAAGAGTTTCAATAAAATGATTTTCCTAAAAATTATCTTAGCCACTTCACTAATTCTAATCAATCTCCTAATGAATCAAATCATGAATTTATCAAAATATGGAAATATTTAGCTCATAAATCCCACCATAACATGACTGATTATAATTTACTCAAAAAAATTATTATATCTTCGACTCCCACTCTTCAATATAAGGTTCAAACCTTTGCTCCCCAAACTCTCAATGAAGCTCTTAACCAAGCTAAATGTCAAGACTTTATTATGAATCAATTCAAACCTAATACTAAACTACTTAAAGGATATTTCCAAACATCTAATTTTATCACTAGTAATTCTCCACAAACCAAACTAGGAGTTTTCAAAACCAATGTTCCTTTGACTTTGCACATGCCTCTTTTAGTTCAATAAATGAAACAATTTTTGCCTCCTTCTAGACCTTTCATCTATCCCAATGTTCCTCCTAAGTGGTATGACCCCAATCTATTTTGTTGGTTCCATGTCGACATTGGGAATTCTCATGATTCTTGTATAGGTCTCACTAAATTTGTTATCTCATATATGCTTGGTGATTCATTCAATCATGAAGCTATGATCAATCTTTGTCATCAAGAATACACTACTACTTTCCAAAAATGACAAATTTCTAAAGATTCTACCTCAAATAAATAAAAATCATCTTCAAATAACCAATCAAATATCAAAATGTTTATTCCATTGATGTTGATTATGACCAATATTATAACAACTCTCAATATGTTAACACTTCTAAGGTCAACTATTATAGTAAGCTAGCTCACAAAGATCCTGTTACCAAGCCTAAAAATCCATCTTTATAAGAATAACTTCTTAAAGATACCACTACCACTAATCTTGATTCAAAATCACCTAATTAACAACTTCTTATTTCTAATCCTCAACCACATCTATACCTTTTAACTATAATTTACCTCCCAAACCTTATGATGGTTCTTATAAATCTCATTAGAATTTTCTTGAAGAACTCAACTCTATGCCTTGTAATATTCTACTTATGGAGTTAGTTCATACATCACCCTATCATCATAAATTCCTTATAAAACAACTCTAATGTATTGAAGATCCATCTTCTATAGATGAATAACCACCTTCTATCAATTCTCAACCTACCAATGTTAATACCATCAAAACTATGTGTTCCTATTCCAAGCCTTCCATTGAATTTCTTGAAGAGGACATGATCAATGATAAAATTATTTTTCATGTTGATGATCCACCAATATTTATTAAAGTAGACATTAATACCAATCCTACCCATAAATTATTAGTTGATGAAGGCTTAGGTTTTAATGTGACATCTTTATGGATTATTCAATAACTTGGTTACAACAAGGATCATATCAAGCAAACCTGCCTTACTTGTCATGGTTTTGACAAGACTAATAAAAACTACTTGGATGCATCTAGATTATATTAACCATATGAACTAAGATTATTCAAACCAAGCTTATGGTCCTTGATTTACCTTTATATTATAACATCCTCATTGGTCATCCATGCATTCATTGAATAAGGGCCATTACTTCTTATGGTAGTCAATTTATTAAATTTTTACATAATGGAAAATGATACAAGCATGAAGCTGATCCCAACCCATGGAGTATTCAACTTCCTAATACTAAACCTTAATATCATATTCCTATAATTCCTCAGATTAATGATGCTCATCTACCCAAGTTCATCAACATGAATCTTAATTTACAAGTTACTCTTGTGGATTTTGATGATGATGAGCCCAATAATTTACAACATACTTGTAATACCACTAAGTTACCTTCATAAATTTCACAATGGCTTCCTCCTTCTTTGTTTCCCAGGGACCATACTATTCCTCTTATTGATGAGAGTAATGATTTTCCCCTCCATGCAATGCTTAGTAGCCTTCTTTACTTGATGATGCCTTCACTTGCAATGATTTTGGAGTGGATAAATTATTTCAAGATCCTCTCATCATGTATCCTCATACATTCAACAATATTAGGATTTCACCTTCTAAAAATCCCATTGATTCTCAAGAATGTATAGTTTCTCCCACATATGATGATAAATATATCATGGCCCAAGCTCAATATAGATACTTGGATGTCCAAAATTATAAGAAAACTTTAGCCTAAATCCATGATTTTAAATTGGATGTGCATATAATTTCCATAGATTGTACCTTAGATCTTGAGGGTCACGTGCCTCCTACTAATTCTCCACTTATTGATACTCCTTGGGTGGTAGAGCAAATTATTCCTTCCTAACCTTTGAAAGCTCTTACATCTTCTCTACCTCCTTTGGCTTGTATCATTACATATAATCCTTCTCCTATCATCAAATCAATAAATACTCTAATTTATTCTACTCCTTATACTTCCTTTACTCAAGAGATTACACTTGATGCCAAAGCAACTAATGTCCATCAAATTCATTCTAAATATGATAGGCATGACAATCAAATTTTAGATCTTCAAGTAGATGTTGAGTATTATGGTCCTCTTCCTACCTTGCCTAGTGATGAAGCCATTCTTGAGTTAATTCATGCCTGAGAACCTTAACTTCTTCGACATCATCATAAACTTTGAAGTTTTACAACTAAACCCCCTTGGTTTAACAAATTCATTATTAGTATTGATCCTAAAATAAATCCAATTTCAGCCCTACCTAATGCACCATACCAATTTGAAGATAGTAATGACATGCTTATTGAAGAAACCACTTGTATTGAATGTGGTACTCCTTCTTGTCCTCAACCAATCATTATTTATCAAGAACTCTCACCTTCTGAACATGATAATTTTAGCTTATTATTTGAAAAATATCATGAAGTTTTTGTTTGGTCTTACGAGGACATGACTGGCATTGACCCTAGCATTTTGGTGTATAACATCATTACATATCCTAATGTCAATCCCATGCATCAAAATCAAAGTAAATTTCCACAAAAAATTTCTACTTTATGTCATAAGGAAATCATCAAATTACTCAATGCTAAATTTATTAAACTAGTGGACTATTCAAAATGGGTTTCAAACATTATTCCCATTCGTAAGAACACAACCATGGTCATTCACATTTTTATCAATTTTTTTAATCTTAATCTTGACTATCCTAAAGATAACTTCCCTTTACATTTGGTAAATGTCATTATTTATTTCACAGATGGTTAATAAATTTCATCTCTTATAGATGGCTTCTTGAGATATAATTAGATTCACATCACTCCCGAGGAGAAACATAAGACTAATTTCACCACAAAATGGGGCACCTATTATCATGTCAATATTCCCTTCAGCCTCAAAAATGTCATATCCACTTACCAACTTGCAATGAATCAAATCCTTCATGATCTCATCCATAAAATTTTAGAAAATTATGTGGATGATATCGTCACTAAATCCAAAACCCATACCACTCATCTTTTTGATCTCACTATCATCTTTTACCATCTTAAATATAAAGTTAGACTTAATCCTTACAAATGTGTCTTTATAGTCACATATGGATAATTATTAGGAGTTTTAGTCCTTTTTCATGGCATAGATGCTGACCTAGTCAAAATTAATGCTATTGTCAACATGCCCATTCCTCATTCTATTCCTGGCATTCATACTTAGGAAAACTTGGGGCAATTAGATGATCTGTTCCCAAAATGGCTTATCACATTCACTCCATCAATTCCCTTCTTAAGAAAGGTAATTTTTGAAAATGGATGGGTCCATGTCAAAAATACTTTGATAACATAAAAGAGTCTTTGATTCACCCACCTATGCTTTATCCTCCTTCCAATGATAAACCTTTGATTCTCTATACTTCTTCCACACCTATTTAAGTTAGGGAAATACTTTCCAAACATTATGATACCGAAAGAGGGTATGTTATTTATTACATTATCCAAGGCCTCATAGATAATGAGACACATTATACTAAATTCAAATGTGATTTCCTTGCCATCTACTTCATAGCTAAAAAGATTTTCCATTACATGTTATACTAGACTAATTATGTCATTGTTCATTCTAACCCCCTTTGTCATTTATTATCCAAAGCCTTTCTTTCTAAAGATAGAATTGAAAATGGATGGTATTTCTTATGGGATTTGATCTCTACATTTTCACTCAAAAAGCTATCAAAGAATAAGTCATAGTTGACCAACTTGCAATAGTTCCCATTCCAACAATTTATTATCTTTAATATAATCTTTAAAATGATAATATCCTTTACATTGAAGGTCATAATCAAGCTATATATTTTAAATATTATTTTCATAGCTTTACCACTAATCTTAAATCCAATAACCTTAAAGACTCTTCCACTCCCTCTAGTACTACTAAACCAAAAGTAGTTATTGAGGAGCTTATTAGTGCCTAATATTTCATTGAGGTAATTTTACCCTTGTCAATGGAGAGTGCCTAAAATTTAGACCATGCTAAGTATTAAATTCCATGTCTAAGTCTTTTTGTCCTCATGCTTTCTTTGGGAAGGTCAAGTTATTCATGAAAAATTGGTTAAGTCCGTTGTGTATTGTCTACCTTTGTGTGTTGTCTTTCAAGTCAATGCACTCTCATAAATAAATGAATTATCCTCAAAGGGTGGAATAATGTTGCACCCCTCCTTAGGTTGATTAGTGGTATAAAGGTAAAAAATAGATGAAGGCCCGAGTGAGCATATATGATGGACATATCATAGCATCCTAAATTGATTTTGGTTTCATTTATTTTTCAAAGGTTGTCACACTTGTGTTTTTATTTCCAAAGGTGCAAGTATTTTCCAAGGTCTAGACTCTTCAAATCATGCCACGTGGCTATCTCTCAAGGGCCTTAGTTTTTTATCCCTTTTAGAGGAATGCCTTATCTCAAAAAGTGAGAGGAAGTACAATGAGTCCTCAAGGATTGGGACATTAAGGTGGTCAAGTAAGATCATGATATGTGGCACTTTTATGGGAACCCAAAGTATATTTCACTAAGACACCAAGGAAAAATAAGGTGAGACATTTTAAATGTACTTGACATCCTGAATGCTTGGATTTGTGACATATGTCAAGTTTTTTCTCTTTCAAGGAAAGTTCAGGGCATGTGGCATCTCCTCACTAGAGAATATGAAGGGTGAGGAGGTTAAAAGGTTCATGAGGACTTGATGGGTGCCGAAGGTGGATGTAGAAACCAAAATTGAGTCACACACATGTGTAACTCCTTGTGCCAAAACCCATCTTAAGCCCCTTTTGATAATAATTAGCCTCCCTAACCCATGATTTTACCCCTCACACATTTAATTAATTTAAAATATTTAATTAAGTTAACTAAAAACCCCTTACGCCACCTTACCTGGCTACCTCATCCTTAGACTAATTTTCACCTGATGAGTCACCTCAATACTTAGTCCCTTTATCCTACCTACCAATGACTTATTCTCACCTCAAAAATAAATTCTTAACCAACTAAATCCTTCTTAAAATCCTATTTCTACCATTTTGTAATGGATACCACACTTAGCATGATAAATAATAAAAAATAGGCTAAAGATAGTAATTTTACCTATTATCATATCATTGATTTTGATCAACCCACGAATGACATCAGTAGGATCACCGATGTCATTTATATTAGCCAAAATCCAAACTGATGTTTAGGTTAGCAAAAATTAAGAAAACTCATTCTTATTTGCATATAGGCTTTTAGAATTCAAATTTTGACATCTTGGCTTACTGTTATCTTACATAAGTCAATCCAAATCAGGGACCAAGCTCTTGAGAACCAATAGCACCTACTTATTTTATCTATTCAAGGCATTGATTTGGACTGCATGATAGGAGCCATCCATCTGATACTTATCACTCAGTCACCATTGTAGATAAGTACATCACTTATTATATAAGTCTTTAAGTAGTTAATTTGTAACTCCTTTATATCTACTATTTATTACTTTACACATTCTTGATTGAACCCTCGTGAAGGAGTTATAAAGCTTCCCTACTTGTTTCCCCTTGTTTTGACACACTAAACCTTTGACCAGATCCATCTAAACAATATTTTATCTCTCAAAACTCTCCCCCAACCTTCTAGACCTGACTAAAACCCTTTCCCAAACCTAGAAAATCCTTCTACAAACTCTTAGGCAAGTATTTCCCCTACTAGCATTAGCAGCCTAACTAATATTGATCACATTTCCTCATCAACCTTGGTATCCTAACTGATATCATTCACACTTTTTAACTAACCTTGGCAGACTAACTGATGTTGATAACTATGGATTTTCTAACCCTTATAAGACCTACCCAAACAACTTTCAAAATATAAACTGAATATACCACCTACACTCTATTACTTTCTGCTACACTTAGGTTGAAAATAATGGTAACATTATCTCTCTTTTACTCTCTCTTGGTTATTAATTACTCTTTTGTCTCTCAAAAGTGGACTATCATCTCTAATGAAGTTTGACACTTCTTGGAACAAGCACGTAGCTTGGTAGCCTAGTCATATATCTATTAATAGACATTTTGTGGTCATTCTTTATTACTTACAAGTAGTCCTCTCTAGCCAAAGAGGAATGCTCATAACATCTAGATATGGTGTGTAAACTAATCTAGGTTCATTTTAATCACTTATCCCTATCCTTGTTATCTATTTTCTTTTAGACTTGACATAAACAAATTTTAGCAAAACATTTTTGGCACGCCTAGTGGGACTTTGGAGTTTTCCCTAGGTTTATTGATTGTTTTAAGCATTAATATAGGCGAATTATAGTGAAAATTTCATTTCTTGCACTTTATCCTTCATTTCTTCCTCACAATGAAAAATTTAGCATTTTATTTTTTATTTAAAGGAAATAAACTGAAATTTCTTCTTTCTGGCCACTCATCTTTTCTCTTTGCCTTTAAAAGTAGTTTATATTTTTCTTACAAGATTAGAAGAATTTCTTATTTATTTATTTCTTGCATGCACATTAGGATAGTAAAGTTCATTCTCTACTCTTATTTCATCATTGTTTTCATTCAAATCTAAAAAATTTAGATTTGGGTTTAAAACTTATTACACTTCATTATTTGGTTGTTGCATATTATCTCACCTAATTAATTACAAGCATTATGAATGAATTGTAGTTCACATATGTTACACAACTAGATCACTCTCACACAAACAAACATCTAAACTCACTTGAGACAAGGCCCATTGGGATTTTATAACCTGGTGGATCACCTTACCCTACCTAGCTATCCTACTTAGATTTCACCACCAAGGGGAGAACCCACTCCATTCTCTAGTAGAGTATAAACTCTAGGCAGAAGGTATATTTTGGCTAAGTAGCTTGGCTTGGCTTAAGGTCCATGAAGTGTAGGGAGAAAACTCCTATAACAAGCCACATACCTGGTCTAACACATATTTCCTCTTGAGCACTAAAACTAACCTAAAACTAGATCTAGATTGCTTTTTAGTACCTTCAATAACTAAATTTTCTTCTCACTATTTGACTAAGGCATAAGCCAACACAAAACTAAAATTAATCTCTAGGAGTTAATAATTAGTGGATGTATGTTCTTTTTATACTTTTCTATTGCCTTCTATATTTTGGAATTGGTAAGGATGTTTTTCCTTTGATTATAAAATCAACACTATTTATAATACTCAGTTTGTATAACCTAGTATTGGGTTTTCTGAGTATTCTTCCTTCTTACATAAACCTCTTCCATCCTCTATTTTACTTAGATTCTACCTCTGGGTTTCTAAAATGTTAGATTTTCCACCTCTAAGGATATCATAGTGACTGACATTGATTAAGTACACTAACATCGATAGACTTTAACTAATGACATCAGTTAATCCCATCGATGTTGGAAAACATTCACTATCAACATCAATCAATTGATCGATGTCAGCAACTATATAATTTTAATTTTCTCAAAACAAGATAAAATAACCCACTTACCTACACCCAAACCTAGTTTCTCTTTATTCTATCACTAATATAGAGTATTAAAATTATTTATACTTCTTCTTGCATGGTATTGATGTGAGCTCAAGCCAAAATTCTTGCTAATTACACAAGCTAACAACCACTTCTACCTTCCCCTCTTGTTGTTGATTCTATCATGGAACATAATTTAAATATAGATCATACTCTAAGCCCCAACCAAATTCTCATTGTGCTTGAAGGTAAACAATATTTTTCTAAATTTCTTGATCATAATGTGGAAGCCCTTTAGCATTACCTTTTCATGAACTGAACCTATAATTCTTTGAGTGACCCAATTTATGGTATGCCAATCTCTCTAATGGAGACAACTTTAGTTTCAGCTATCTCCACTACTTTCCCCATGGTTACTCAAACCACCACTTTGACAAGTAACCCAACCATAAACAACATCTAAATTTTAGCATCACCAACTGCCCAATCCCACCTAAACCCTGGTGTGACTTCCCTGCTTTCACAACCATAAGAAGTTTAGTCAAGTCACACTCCATTTCAAAATTTCGTGGTACCTATTCCATCTACTCTCACACCTATAATTACCTTAGTTGTGACTCACCCTTCATCTATTCTAACCATGCCAATAATCCAACCTATAATAACAACATCCAACCAAAGCATAGTCTTTAACCCAATAGGACAATCCCCTTTTCTTTCTGCCCCCTACCTTATGACTCATTATCCTTATGTTGCCCCAACACAACCTCAACAAGATATGTCATATGCTCCCTTTTATTCCTATCATGTTCCCTATAACTTATGGGGTATCTCCTAGACTAATCCCCATCTAGACCTCATTAAGATGCTGATGGACAAGATGTCTAATCTAGAGACATCCATTTCTAGTTCAAAGAATGTGTTATCTTATGATCAAATATGTAATGAACCCATCCATCCTTATGTGCATATTCACCCTTATCTAAGCCAATGGGAACTCCCCAAATTTACTTTTTTCCAAAGTAAATAGGACCCATAATAGCATTTGCAAGCATTTAGACATGCTTATTTTTTAATAGGGCATGATGATGCGTTATTACTTTGCACTTTCCATATGTCTCTTTCGGGTGCTAACTTGGATTGTTATAGCTCTATACCTCAACACTCCCTCTTCTCATTTACCCAAATCACACAAATATTCCTAAACCATTTCTCTATTAACATTTTGAAAAATGTTTCTATTACAAACCTTTATTCTATTAGATAATTTGATGATGAGTCTATCGTAGATTTTGTCACTCATTGGAGAGGCTTGATAAATTAACTCTCCTTCTCCTTGCCCTAACTTGAGCTTATTGATCTCTTCTCAAGGGCATGTGTTAAACACATTTTTTCCACACTCTGAGTATAAACTTTCCTCACATTTTATGAGGCCTTTATAATGGCATAGAAACTCAAGATTCAGGCTATAGATGAAGGCAGATTCAAGTTATGCAGTACGAATGCCAATTCTAGATTAAATGATTCCTCTTCTAAAACTTCTCCTTCTAACCAAAAATCTAAAGGATTCACCAATGTGGTGCTCCTTAAATCAGCATCTTCCACAAACACAAACCAACCTAATTCCTTGACTTCCTAAAATCCAACCAAGTAATTCCAACAACAATATGAACAAAGATAATACACTCCTAGTGGGGAGTCATATACATCCATTTTGGAAAAACTATTACAACAAGGTATCATAACCCTTCCTCAAATCAAACCTCCTACATAGTTGTACCCATCCCATCCTATTCCAACTTAGTACAAGGAGGATGAGTTTTACAGCTACCATCAAGTTAAAGGCCACAATTCTAATAACTATAAGACATTTAACAACATTATTCAAGACATGCTTGATAGGGGTGATCTAAGTCTGGATAATCCTAATGCACTTGCTAATCAAAATATGGATGTGTTCAAATAGCCTTGTCCTAACCATTAACCCAATCAAAATATTGTGTAGACCATGACTAACTCAGGTGATCATAATATTCATACTATTAATATGGTCTTTCCTTTACCTCTAGTTCAAACTCCCCCTTAATAGGAGGCACCCATTTTATCGACTCCTCTCCCACAATCAGTGGCATTTGTTTTGCTCATTCTTCCTCCCCAAGAAGAAGATCTTATTTCACCCATTCCACTCCCACATGAGGAAGAGCCTTCGTTACCACTCTTTTTGCCACTAGAAGAGCCTGTATTGCCAGTTCCTTTTGAACCAATGTTATTATCCTTTTACCACTTGAAGACCATGCCTTACCCCTTCTATAGCCACATGTTGAGGGGAAAATCATTCATATGTTATATCCTCTTAAATAACCATCTTCACCTACCTCTCCTCCACTGATAGAGAGTAATACCCCATCCACTCTACCTTTGCACCTCGAAGAGTGAGTATTATCTACTCCTACATTAGATGAGAGACCTATTATACCTATTCCAATTGTACCACTCTTACCACTTCTTTTACTTATGGAGGATCATACTTTACCTATTCGTCACCCACATGTTAAGGGAGAAATAATACCTATGCTCTACCCTCTTAAGGAACCCTCTTCACCTACATCTCCTCCACCGATGGAAGGACATGCCTCTTCCCTTGTCTCTATCGAAGAAGATGTTATTGCAACTCTTTCTTGTATTTGGTCTGAAGTAGTAGAGACCAACAATTTCCCTCTTTCCCAATCAATTTAACCTTATAAAGAAGCAACCATAAGGCCTATGTCAACTTCATATAAACCCTTGTCATGGTTGGTGAAAAGTCTAAAATTTCATGACTCCATAAAGCTAGATCATGTGGCAATTTGGGAAAAACTTAAAAATCCTTATCCAATATGAATGTTGACCTTTACAACTAACCCTCTCACTACCATTTACCCAAAGGTATTTGACAAAGCAAGAGCTTCTTCACCAAAATCCCCAGAAGTTCATCCATCTATGTCAAAACCTTCACCCTTGTAAGCATCTTCCATATTAAAGTAGATCAAGCCTTTAGGCATATGCCTCATCTCTAATCTAATTCAACCATAGGTGAAATTAGATCTAACTCTCCAACCACAAGTTGAAGTTTTATGGCCTGAACTATAAAAAAATGTCAATATTAAGATTTTTAGATCTCACTTATCCTTCCCTCTTCAACCCTTAGCTTTACTATCAATTTTGGGACTATAACCCTCTAATTTAGTTGGAGTATCATCAATCCAAGCAAAATAAAAGGCTAATTTACCTCCACTACTACCTTTTCCACCTAGTAGGCCTTTCACATCTAGCACCATGATACCTAACACTAAGAAAGTGTCATCAAAACATGTAACTACACCACCACTAAATAAGTCACCATGAAAATTCACCCCTGTGACTCCTAAATAAAATAAGGTGTCCACTCCTACTACCATAACAAGTTCGAGCCCACTCATAGGATCTCAGAGGTTTTTCCTATGTCAGATTTTGAAATATTCCATAATAAACCTTCCTCTCATTAATCCTTATAGTCCTCTTGAAATAAAGCCATCTTGGTTTAATGATACACAAGTGTATCTATATCATCATTCTCCTGGACATGATATTGATAGTTGTAAAGCCCTCATAGTAGTCATTTAGCAACACTTTGATGTTGACACTCTCTTTGTTGATACTCTAATTAACCTTATTGTTATTCCGCCTCTAACATCCATAATGCCTCCTACTAATCCACCTAAATTCAAACCCAAAGATGTTATCATACTCTCTTCACAACCTCCTTCACCTATATTTTAGACCAACACACTTAATGTGGCCACATGGTCATAAAAAAAAAAGGATAAAGGTAAAGAAAAGATCACTACTCTTTGGGCTCATCTCTTTTCAAAAGACACTCCTCCTCTGAATCCCAAGATTTCTATTTTAGCTGTCCCTTAACTAATATCTTCATATGTTATTCAAAGCTTGATGGTGAAATAGCTTCACCAAAATCATGTGAAAATTTCCTTGTATGAGTTAATCCAAAACTCATCCCAACATCATCAAGCTTTGATTAGTGCCTTACAAGTGGTGGAGGTACAACCTAATTATCCCCAGCCTCTTATAGCTTTGGTCATCTCTCTTAATTTTATCTCCCTAATTTCCTTTAGTAATTCAAAAATTCCACTTCATCACCATAAAAATCAATATTTTGCCCTTTTTATTACCATGTATATTGATCAAAATCATGTCAAGAGAGTTATGATTGATAGGGGAGCTAGTATTAATATTATTTCCACCCATGCTTGCAAACAACTCACTCTTCCTGATAATTACATGTCTGAAACTGATGTGGTCATGTACTCCTTTAACGATACCATAGCTACAATGTTGGGAACTATTGTCTTACATATCCATGTAGGTCCCTGCATAATTCTTGAGATTTTATATGTTGTATAGGCAGAGTTCTAATCTAACATACTACTTAAATGACCTTGGATATGTGTTATGGCATGTGTACCCTCAAATTTGTACCATTGTGTCAAGTTTGAGCATGATGAGAAAGTGCATGTTATACCCAATGACCCACCTCTATTTAAAACATGCAACATGACTTACAGTCCCAATAATGTTCTCATTTCATTAAAGACATCATCTTCTCTACATGATACTACTAAAGCTTTCAAAATCTCCACTACCCCAATTACATAGATATCAACAACATAAATTCTTGACAAATATCCCATGGAGGAAACTTTTAAACATTTATCACTTAGAGAATATCATTTTTTGACCCTTGACATGTTATATACCCCACAAGAGTATGTGAAGATTTATATGTACCCAAATTATGATCTTTGTATTGGGATGGTCATCCCTTATGGAGCCCCTAACCTTCAAACTAATTTCACATATGGGGAAATTGATCAAGCTCCCCCTATTGACAATCCATCCTCTTCACCACAACCATTTACATTTGACTTCTCTTTCCTAAGAAATATTAGTTTCACACACACTTATCTCTATAGGTGTGCTTGGAAAGGATTTGGTTTGGGTCATTATGAGCTGGGTGTCCATACACCTATTGAATAACCCATTAGCAAAACTATTGAAAATGCTAAAAAGAGGCATGAAGTGGGTTATGACGAACCAGCTAAAATTACCAAAACTTCCCATCTACCAATTATTGAAGAGCCAGTATCTCCTTCTCCACCTTTTTCTTTACCATCACCTACCAAATCAGAGGTATATATACCTCATTTTTTTTCTATAAATGTAATCCATTTGGGGCCTCTCACCTATTACCAAGGTAAGGAAACAAGGTCCCTTCCTTTCATTCATATTGAAATAATTGATGAAGACTCTCCCACTATAAACACTATCCAATGTCAAAATGATGATGTTATTCTAACATACATGGTGTAGATGATTCCTATATCCAATGATCATTCCCATCTGAAACACAAGCTATGTTAAATGAATCAACCATTGACATCAATTTTCCCTCTCACGATAACCTCTACAACCTCAAAATTGTCCAATCTTTGGATTCCTATAAACAAGTTGATTATGCGACATTTCTTCATAACCATAGAAAAGCATTCACTTGGTCTTATAATGACATGCCTAGTATTGACCCCTCTATTGTCACCCATAACATTGTCACTAATTGAGATGTTAAACGTGTTAAGAAAAATATTTTCAAGATGCATCCTTGTATTACTCTCCTTATCAAAGAGGAGCTCCAATGCCTCCTTTATGTTAAATTTATCAAACCCATCGATTACCTACAATGGATTTCCAATATTGTTCTTATCACAAAAATGACTAAGAGAATCTACATTTGCGCCTACTACCATTACTTAAACCTTTCTTGTCCAAAAGATGACTTCCCATTTTCAAGTATCGACCAACTTGTTGATCTAACAACTGGCCATGAGATTTTATCACTTATGGATAGGTTTTTTTGGATATAATCAAATCCTAGTTGCTCCTAAGGATCAACAAAAGATAACTTTCATTACCCCATGGGGGACTTTTTGTTATTTGGTCATGCCTTTTGGTTTGAAGAACACTGGTGCCACCTACCAACACACTATGACTTACATATTTCATGATCTCCTACACAAAATTATGGAAGATTACATGGATGACTTAAGAAGTATAAACTTCATCAAGATCACTTGACGATTCTCAAAATCATATTTACTCATCTCCTCTAATATAATATTCAACTAAACCCAAAGAAATATGTCTTTGGTATTCTTTTTGGTAAACTCTTAGGTTTTATTATTTATCTCCATGGTATTAAAGTTGACCTTGCTAAGGTTAGATCAATACTAGAGATGCCTCTACCTATTAATATCAAATAACTCTATAGCCTACAAGGCAAACTTTAGTCAATTTGTTGCTTCATCTCCCAATTTTTAGATTGTTGCCAACCCTTTCACTATTTCCTCAAAAAAGATGTCTCTTTCTATTGGAATATAGATTACTGAAAAGCTTTTAATGCACTTTAAAAATATCTCCTTTCCCCACTAGTTCTTATTCCACCTAAGGAAAATTAGCCTTTCCACCTTTACATGTCTACAACATACCATTCTCTAGGTTCTATGATTGCACATCAAGATGATCACCATCGAGAACAAGCAGTTTACTACATAAGCCACACACTTATTAATTATGAGACTCGATATACCCATACTAAAAAACTTTACCTCACATTGGTATTTTTAGCCTCCAAGATTTTACATTAGCTCCTAAATCACAAAACCTACATGGTCACCCATACTTATCCCCTTAAATACATGCATTCCAAGCCATATATTAACCAATGTGTAGCTCGATGGCTCATGATCCTTAATAAAATTGACTTAGATTTTATTCAACAAAAGTCTATTAAGGGGCAAAATATCACTAAATAATTAACTACCACCCTTTACTTGACAATCATCCTTCAAACCTTGAATTCCCTAATGAATCCATCATAATGCTCTCCACCTATGACATCTCCTATCAAATGATGATGTTATTTGATGGATCTAAATGTCAATATGATGGGGGTGTGGGGGTCATTCTTATTCCTCTAGATGATGAGCCTATGCTTTTGTCATTTAAACTAGATTTTGAATGTACGAATAATATGGTTGAATATGAGGCTTTGATCTTAGAGATTCAAATGACTCTCTTCTTGGGTATCAATTCCATAACCATTTTTGGTGATTCTTAGCTAGTGGTTAATTATGTTAATGGTTCTTACCTATTCAAAAACAAAATTCTACAGTGGTATAAGCATCATGTAGATATGCTATTGGTATCATTCAAATCTTATCTCTTACAAACTATTCCTTGATCTAAAAACAAGTTTGCTGACACAATGGCTTCACTTGCTTCACACATACCCTCTTCATCCTCTTCTTTGAAAAATCTATGTCACCGTGCATTGCTTAACATTACCCTCCTATGTCTCAACCAACAACCTCTTTATCATAAATGTAACATCCAACGCACATGACTTATGATACAAGCAACTCATAGATTATCTTTCCTGTTCTATTACCCCTTATGATCTCTCCAATAATGGGAGATGTGCCTTCATAAAATGTGCCACTCATTATACTATGCTAGGGGGACTTCTTTACAAGCAAGGTTTTGATGGTCTCCTCCTTAGATTCCTCACTAATACTGAGACTCCCTTCACTATTAAGGAATTCCATGATGAGATTTATGGTGGACATTTTAATGGTCACGTAGTTACCAAGTGTATCCTTCGACTCAACTATTATTAGCCAACACTCTATCAAGACTGTAGTGATTACATTTGACATTGTGTTAAATGTCAACAACATGCTAACCTCCTTCATGTTCTAAGTCATGCATTAAAATTTTACAAAGACTTCTAGCTCTTCTCCTAATGAGGCTTAGATCTAATTAGGGAGATTAACCCTCATTCATCCCTCTATCATAATTTTATTATTACTACCACTAAATACTTCACCAAGTGGGTCAATGCCATTCCTCTCATCTCCATTAAGGTTGATAAAATTGTTGATTTTATGAACCATCACATCATCTATCATTTTGGTGTCCCTCATAAAATTATAATAGAAAACAATAAATCTTTCAAAAAAAAGACTGTCCAAAGTCTTTGTGATACATTTGGAATCAAATTAAGCTTCTCATCACCATACTATCCACAAGCAAATGAATAGGTAGAAGATTCTAACAAAACATTGACCAAAATTATTATGAAGGTAGTCCATGATACAGGCAAGGATTGGTTCACACACATTCCCTTTACTTTATGGGCTTACCATACTATCATTCAAACCCCTATAGGTGCTACATCTTTTTCCTTAGTCTATGGGATAGAGGCTATTTTACCTCTTGAGCTTTAGATTCCTTCTCTTCACTTTTTTCTAAAAGACATACTAATGATGACTTTCACTAAGAATGTTTGGCTCAAATTTAGTTGCTTGATGAGCACCATCTCATAGCCCTCAACCACCTCCAAATCTATCAAGAGTGTATCAAAAATGCTTACAACAAAAACCTCAAAGAGTGAGATTTAAATATTAAAGATCTCATCTTAAAAGAAAATCAATATGTGATGAACATGGAGAAAAGTAAATGGGGTAAGTTTGATCCTAATTGGCTTGGACCCTACATCATAACTCATAAGTATGGCTCAAGAACTTATCATTTATCTTCTCGTAAAGGAAGGCCATAACTCAAGCCTTTATATGACTTAAAACTATGACCATTCTTTTGTTAAATAAGCATCGCTTCACCTCATGTTTCACTTGAGCTCATCCCTTGAGCACCCCTATTATATTCTTCTCCATTCCTCTTAACCCTTACTCCTACACACTTATTTAACTTATGAGGTGCTATGGTTTTTCCATCAAATTGGAAAAATCCTCGGCCTCTATAGACTTGTCCATGACTAAAATAATAAAAAATAAAAAAAATGGGATATGTAGATAAGTTATAATCTCTCAAGTCATGATTCCCAATGTAAATTGCTCCCTTGAAGGATAACTACGTAACTTCACTTTACTACTATCAATAAACTACTCCCTTGAAAGATAGCTACTTAAACTAAAAAAAAGGCTTAAACCACTCCCTTGAAGAATGGCTAGGCCAAGATTTGTTCTCAAAGGTAAATACAAATAAGAAACTTCTCATATTGATCAGCTTCATATGACCTCAACACATACAAAATCTAATTGTAAGCTTCCTGCATTGATTAGTTCACACACACACACACAAAAAAAGAGCTTTAAGTTATGGACTTGCCTATAGTTTCCCTTGAGTCACCCACATTAGGGGCATATCATCCCCACTTTGAAGGTTATGCTACCCAAAAACTTTCACTCATTTTACCCTTTTTTCCCTCATACTCTTTCAAGGGAATTTGAACTCACTTAACACAAGGTGAACACGATGCTTCTCTAGCAAAAAAAATGGTCCAATGATGCAAAGCATGAAATATGAGCATATACCTAAGCTTATTTATGTTATGATTATGGTATTTACTAGTAATTGAGCATTCTACCTCATTATTTTCCCATCCAAATCACATGTCAATCTCTCTACTGAGATGAAAATGTCATACAAACACTATGAATCCTACTCCATTTATTTTAAGCATACACCATCAAAAATATGGAAAATGTTCAAATAAAATAACATAACCAACCTATTCAATTTTAAGCATACACCATTACATTTATGAAAAAATGCTAAGATGAAGCTAACAAATCAACTATGCATATACCATCACACATATGAGAAATGCTAGTCTAGCTTAACTAACATGCTCAACATTAACATAACATTAAATAATCATCTACATCAATATCATCATCACAATCACAATAAATGCATCTCAAAATCACAAAAAATATACATCTCATATATATATATATATATATATATATATATATATATATATATATATATATATATATATATATATATATATTATACATACACACACACACACACACACACACTCAACATATATGTACATCATCACAATATCATCTCTCTCAACATATACATCTCTCATCTTTGGCTCATATGCTAGTGTGCATATAACATATATAACAATAACAAAATCTAGCACTCAGAGTCCTTGAGGATCTTTATGTGGTCATGAAGAAGAAGTGTCATCACCACTCTCTACCCATTCAAACTACCTAATAGGAGCCATCCATCTGGCACTTATCATTCAGTCACCACTATAGCTAAGTACATCAGTTATTCTAAAAGTCTTTAAGTAGTTACTTTACAAGTCGTTTATATCTATTATTTATTGCTTTACACATTCGTAACCAAATCCTCATGAAGGAGATATAAAGTTTCCCCACTTGTTTCACATTGTTCTAACACACCAAACCTCTGACCAAATTCATCCAAGCAATATTTTCTCTCTCACAACTCTCCCCCAACCTTCTATACCTGACCAAAACCCTTTCTTAGACCAAAAAATCCTTATACAAACTCTTAGGCAATTATATCCCCTACCAACATCGATAGCCTAACTGATATCAGTCACATTTCCTCATTGACCTTAGTAGCATAACTAATATCGATCACACTTGTTAACTAACCCCAACAAACTAACCAACATCGGTAACTATGGATTTCCTAACCCTTATAAGACCTACCCAAACAACTTCCAAAATATGAACTAATTATACCACCTACATTCTATTTATTTTTACTACACTCAGGTTATGAATACTAGTAACATTATCTCTTTTCTACTCTCTTTTCCTCTCTCTTGGTTATTTATTACTCTTTTGTCTCTCAAAAGTAGACTGTCATCTCTAAGGAAGTTTGACACTTCCTAGAACAAGCACATAGCTTGGCAGCCCACTCATATATCTATTAATAAAAATTTTATGGTAGTGATTTCTTACTTATAGGTAGTCCTCCCCAGCCAAAGAGGAGTGCTCACAATGTCTAGATATAGTGCAAAAACTAATCTAAGTTCATTCTAATCACTTATCCCTATCCATCTTCTCTATTTTCCTTTAGACTTGAAATAGACAAATTTTAGTGAAACATTTTTGGTCTAAATCCTATTTTTATCTTGAAACTTGTTAGTGAAAATTACATGATAAAAGGGGAAAATTTACACACCAAAATTGAGACACACACATGCATAACCCCTATATCGAAACCCCCCTTGAACCCCTTTTCAATAATAATTAGCCTCCCTAACCCATGCTTTTGCCCCTCACACATTTAATTAATTTAAAATATTTAATTAAGTTAATTAAAAACCCCTTATGCCACCTTACCTAGCCACCTTATCCTAAGACTAATTCTCACCTAATGAGTCACCTCAAGACTTAGTCCCCTTATCCTAACTACTCATGACTTATTCAAACCTCAAAAATAAATTCCTAACCAGCTACGTCTTTCTTAACCTCCTATTTCTACCATTTTATATTGAATACCACACTTGGCATGAGAAAAAATAGAAAATAGGCTAAAGATAGTAATTTTACCTATTCTCATGCCATCGATGTCAGTTATATAAGCCAAACTCTAAACTAATGTTCATGTTAGTAAAAATAAAAAACTCATTCTTATTTACATACAAGATTTTGGCATTTAACTTTTGAAATCTTATCTTACTGTTATCTTACATAAGTCAATCTAGATCAAGAACCAAACTCTTGAGAACTAGCATCACTTGCTTGTTTTCTCTATTCAAGGCATCAGTTCAGACTACTTAATAGGAGCCATCCATCTAGCACTTATCATTCAGTCACCACTATATCTAAGTACATCACTTATAATATAACTGTTTAAGTAGTTACTTTGAAACTCCTTTACATCTACTATTTATAGATTTACACATTCTTGATCAAACCCTCACGAAGGAGTTATAAACCTTCCCTAATTGTTTCCCCTTGTTCTGACACACCAAAACTCTAACCATATCCATCCAAACAATATTTTGTCTCTCACAACTCTCCCTAAACCTTCTAGACCTAACCAAAACCCTTTTCCAGACCTAGAAAAGCCTTCTACAAACTCTTAGGCAATTATTACCCCTACCAACATCAACAACCTAACTGATATCAATCGCATTTCCTCACTGACCTCGATAGCCTAATTGATATAAGTCACACTTGCTAACCAATCTTGGTAGACTAACTGACATCAGCAACTATGGATTTCCTAATGCTTATAAGACCTACCCAAATAACTTCCAAAATACAAACTGAATATACCACATACACTTTGTTAATTTCTACTAAACTCAAGTTGTGAATAATGGTAACATTATCTCTCTTCTTCTCTCTCTTTTCCTCTCTCTTCGTTATTTATTAATCTTTTATCTCTCAAAATTGGACTATCATCTCTAAGGAAGTTTGACACTTCCTAGAACAAGCACATAGCTTGGAAACCCACTCATATATCTATTAATAGACATTTTGTGGTAGTGATTTATTACTTTTAGGTAGTCATCCCCAGTCAAACAGGAGTGATCACAACATCTAGATACAATGCATAAATGAATCTAGGTTCATTCGAATCACTTATCCCTATCCTTCTTCTATGTTTTCCTTTAAACTTGAAGTAGATAAATTTCAGTGAAATAGTGGACTTTCACTTATTTGATATTATAGAGGTAGTGGATCAAGAACTAGATGAACTATAGGATGCACCATCTAATTATGAAGTTTTCATGTTTGATTTCCATAATCCTCTGACTGAAGTAGTGACTCTCATAGGCATTCCTACTAACACCATGACTAGTGAACTTTGGGGTGTTGTTGAGTTGGAAAGTGTCCCTATCTTTTATTCTATGTGCAATATCAATGTAGCATAAGTATGTGAGTTACCTGTGCATTATTTTGATCATCTACATTCTATGATGATCAAGAAATATCTGGAAGGAAATCCATCAAAGGAAGATTGAAGACTCTTGATTAATGTAGTAGCTACCTAGAGAAGCAAGATTAAATTGAGAAGTAGGTAGTTAGGTGATATCCCTCAAAGCACTACTCCTACTAACCTAAATGTGAGGGATGTAGGCAAAGAGATAAAGAAAGCTATTGTTATTCTATAATCTTCTAGGAGGGCACCTATTGTGTGAGGTTAAAAAAAACATTTGTCTCGAGGGATGTCACATAATATGATTTGGGTTCTCCTGTGAATCCAATAAAAGTATGGTTGGGTACTTGTCTCAGCACTAGAGATAAAAGAGATTATGTATAGTTGTTGAGGAAATATTAGGACTTCTTGGCATTGTCTTATTTAGAGCTTAAAAAGTATAGAGAAGACTTGTTGTAACATGTCATCCCATTACAACTAGATGATAATATATTTAGGTAGAAGTAGAGGCCTATCAATCCCATCTTGGCCACTAAGATGCATGATGAGTTAAACAAGTTAAGATATGGTGGTATTATTCAACCTATTAGGCACTCATCTTAGGTGGCTAATTTGGTCCCTATGCACAAGAAGAATTGTGATATTTGATTTTGTGTGGATTTCCACAATTTAAATAAATATTCCCTAAAAGATAACTATCCCTTGCCCAACATGGAAAATTTATTGCAAGATGTTACTGGGTCCAAAATTTTGTCAACTCTGGATGGTTTCTCTATCCATAACCAAGTTGTGGTCAAGGAATTTGAGAGGTCTAAGACTACATTCACCACACCATGGGGAACTTATGTGTATATGCAAATGCCTTATGCGATAATGAATGCTGGTACAACATTTTAGCATGCCATGGACATTGATTTTGTAAGAATGATTGGTCAATTTATTTTTGTTATTATTGTGTACTCTAAAATAAGGGATAACCACTTGAGACACTTGGACAAGGTATTAATTAGATGCAAAGAATTTGGTATTTCCCTCAATCCTAAGAAGTGTTATTTTGGAGTTCAAAATGTTAAATTGCTAGGACATATTATGTCCAAGGAGGGTGTTATGATTGACCCTAAAAGAGTTAAGGCCATTAACAAATTGCCCATCCCATAATCCAAGAAAGGAATTCAATCTTTCTTTGGAAAAATTAATTTTTTAAGAAGGTTTATGTCTAACTTTTTAGAAATCACCCTGCCTATTACTTATATGTTGAGGAAGGATCAATTTATTAAATGGGATGAAAAGGATATGCAAGAATTTAATGATTTCAAAGGATATTTAAAGTCTACTCCTATTTTAGCCAGTCCTGGTTACACCAAGCCATTTCAAATTTTCTCCTTTATGTCACCCCATACCATTGATGTTGTGTTATTACAAAAGAATGATGATGGTCATGAGTAACCCATAGATTTATTTAGAAAATATATGCAAGGGTATGAGTTGAATTACACCTTTATGGAGAAATAAGATTTCAATTTGCTGAAAGTAGTTAAAACATTTAGATCATATATCTTGAGTTTGAAGATTATTACTTATACCCCTCACACCATGGTGAAAGATATCTTGACTCAAACCAAAATCTCTAGTAAAAGGTGTGGATGGGTAAATAAGTTATAGGAATAGGATATGGACATCCAAACCACTAAATTGGTACAAGGAATGGGATTGGATAGGCTTATAGCTAAGATAAATTTTCAAGCAATTGAAGTGAAAAACATTATTGCCAGCACTAGTAACACTTTGGATTAGTTTAGTGCATCCTAGTGGTATAAGGACAATATTTGTTATCTGTGAAGTATACATTTTCCTCTCAAATTGGACAAAAATTAGAGGAATCTCAAATTAATCTCCTAGACATACCTTCTAATTGATAGTGGATTAGCATGGAGAAACCTTGATGGGGTCCTTTTAAAGTGTGTGTTAGAATACCAAGTTGATGGCCTGATTGAAGATTTTCACAGTGGAGTGTGCGCTGGCCATTTTGTGCCTAAAGTTATTTCTCATAAAATTCTTAGAGTTGGTTATTAATGGCCATCGCTATTCAAAGATATTGCTCAAATAGTTAGGTGATGTGAAAAGTGTAAATGCTTTGTAGGTAGATTAAAGGCATCTAGTTATCTCCCTTTATAACCAGTTACTATTAAAGCTTTATTCAAGAAATGGGGAATGGATTTCATTAGTGAGATTAGTGAGGCTTAAAGTGTTGGGAATAAATGTATATTGATTGCAATTAATTATTTCACCGAGTGGGTGGAAGTAATCCCCACTAGGAAGGTAGCACACCAAGTTGTGATGGACTTCCTATTGAATTAGATTATTTATAGGTTTTGTGTGCCAATCAAGATCATTGTTGACAATGAAATGAGTTTCAAAGCCAAGTCTTTGGATTTTATGTGCAAAGATTATGGGATTGAGATCACTTATGCTTCCAATTACAATCCTCAAGGGAATGAGCAAGCAGAATCAAGTAACAAACACTTGCTCAAGATTATGAGAAGGACATTGGAAGTCAACAAGAAGAGGTAGGGTGAACATTTGAAATTTTCCCTAAGGGCCAATAGGATTAATCTTAAAATAGACACGAGTACTTTGGATCTTGTCTATGGAACTCAACTAGTTTTGCCCATCAATTAACAACTTCCTACCTATAGTTTGATATAGCAACTTAGGGAGGATGAATATTCTGACCACTATGAAGAAAGAATGAACCATATTTTGGAATTGGATGAGTCACGTAGGTTATCCCATGAGAAGAACCTCAAGTTTAAGGATAATTTAAAGAAAATATTTGATAGGAAGGTCACTCCTAAAAATTTTTACATAGGTGATTTGGTTTTGCTTTGGGATAGCAAGCTTGAAGAGAAAGGTAAGCATGACAAGTTTGATGCATTTTCCATGGGCCCTTAATCAACTATAGGATTGGTGAGCACATGCTTTTAATACGAGATCTAAATGGATAAATATATGAGTTGCCTATCAATGGTAATCATATAAAACATTTCCTAGATTGAGTCTATCTGTAATTATGTACCATATTGTATAGTGTTTTAATGCTTTGTTTTCTTATTGTTTTGGTTCCCCATTGTTTGGGCCATGTTTGTGCAATTATTATCATTCTATTTTTATCATGTGTTCATTTATAGTTCCAATGTTTTTTAGGGGTGTTGAGTTTTGTTCAGCCTTCTTATTTATTGGAATTTGTTTTGTCTTGACTCTAAGGCCCAATTGATTGGCAATTGGTCTTATTTTTATGGTTCTTTGCACACCCATGAGGGGTATGCATCCTAGAGAGAGAGAGCCTATGTTAGTGCTCAATATTACATTGAGGAAATTGGGCCCTTGTTAGTGGAGAGTGCCTAAACTTTAGACCACACTAAGTATTGAAGTCCATGTCTAAATATTTTTATCCTCATGCTTTCCTTGGGAAGGTCAAATTTTTCAATAAAAATTGGTTAAGTCCATTGTGTGTTGTCTATATTTATGTGTTATCTTTTAGGTAAATGTAATATCATAAATAAATGAAGTCTCCTCAAATGGTGGAAAAATGTTTCACCCCTCCTCAGGTTGATTAGTGGTATAAAGGTAAAAAATAGCCAAAGACCTGAGTGAGCATTATGATGGACATGTGGTAGCATCTTGAAATGCTTTTGGTTTCAATTATTTTTATAAGGTTGTCACACTTGTGCTTTTACTGCCAAAGGTGCAAGTATTTTCCAAAGTCCAAACTCCTCAAATCATGCCACATGGGTGTCTCTTTGTGGTCTTAGTTTTTTATCCCTTTTGGAGGAATGCCTTATCTCAAAAAATGGGTGGAAGTGCAATGAGTCCTTGAGGACTAGGACATTAGGGTGGTCAAGTAGGATCATGAAACATGGAACTTTTATAGGAGTCTATAATATATTTCACCAAGACACTAAGGAAAAAGAAGGTGAGACATTGCAAATGTCCCTGACACCTTGAATGCCCAGATTTCCAACACATGTCAAGTTTGTTCTCTTCAAAGGAAAATTTGGGGCATGTGGCATCGCTTCACTAGAGAATATGAGGGGTGACGAGGTGAAAAGGTTCTCAAGGACCCAATGGGTGATGAATATGGACTCACTTATTTGATTCCATATGTCATAGGGATGATTATTTAACTAGAAAAGGAAGCACCATCGAGTTCCCTCCTTTTCTTTTAAATAATACTTGAATATATTAATGCAATAGCTGAGTATTAGTTATTCCACATCAAAGCTTAGTTTCTAACCCTAATTTCAAAAGGGGGTGATTATAAGTACGTATTTTTTTCATTTTAATCCACCCTTCACAATTAGAGCTTATACTTGTATTTTCAAGCAACTTGTGAACAAGAGCAACGTGAGATGAGAGTAACAACTGCTATTATATTTTTAAGGAATTTTATTACTTAGGTTGTATTTTTTTTAGCATGGTTACAAGTAAGTATTCTTTATGTTGTTAATTTATTTATTTGAACGAGAAGTTTGGAGGAGTTAAATAGTTAGCTACTAGGGGAGGGTTTTTTTTTTTAAAGGAAGATGATATCATGTCGATCTAAAAAATGGAATCTTATTCTTCTTATATCCCTCTAAAAATTAGCATTGCTTCAATTCTTGATGGGATTAGGGAAACTAATGTAAAAGGTTTATATTTTTCTGACCTATCGAATCTTTTGCAAAAACCTAATCCCCCTAAGGTGGTAGACAATTTGGGTATGAGTTATATGGTTCTGAAAGTAGCTTTTCCACTAACATTCTTGTACCTAGAGCTAGTCATTATATGTGTGAAGGTGTATCATGAGGATAAAAGAATTGTACTTTATGGGAGCCAATCAATTGTCTACTCATTCACCCCTTAAGCTCTTAGTGTCATGCTTGAGATATCACCATAACTTGAGGGAATTATTTTAAGTATGGAAGAAAATTAGGCATACATTGATGAGAATGATAGCTTTAGTAAGGAAAATTGACTACCTGAGGCTCACCATTTAAGAGATTATTACATATGGAATCATCCCCATCCCAAAGACATGGTGGATGACAAGGCTACAATGTCATTAGTGTACACTAAGAAGAATATAGAGATGCAACCTATAGCTTAAGTAGACTTCATGGTCTCGTATAATGATTCAATTATGTGGAGGGTGTGTCATATTATGAAAAGAACATTCAACTGGATAAAGTCCTGAGGTATGGACCTTAGTGCACATGATACCCCTACCCTTAAGGAGCTCAGAGATATATTATAGCTCAAGGAAATTCTTCCCCCTTACACTATACATTTAGTAAGCCCTCATGTGGAGGCTAAAGGCAAAGGGAAGAGGTTGGTAGGTGATATCAGTTTCACCAAGCCAGTCAATGTTGATGAGATTACAGTAGCACGATCCAAGTCTAGACTATTTTTCACAAAATTAACCAACCTTTCTAAAATTTAGACTCAAATTTCCATAAGGGAAGTGCATCTTATAAGTGCTCCCATTTTGATCACTACTAAAGGATTTCCTACCACTTTATCCAAACCAACCATTGCACCAACCCCTCATTCCATGAAATCACTAGAGCCCATTCCACCCATAAAAATGTACACAAGGATAAGGGGAGGGGAGGAGTAAGCAGAGAAACCAAAGAATAAAATGAAGAATAAGGTGATGTAACCTCCACTTATAACCCCTAGGAAAAGGAAAGAGGTCGTACATCCAGATGTATCCTCTCAACATGAAGCCATAGAATCCCAAGGAGAAAATTCATCGTATACCCAAAGATTAAGGGATATGAGTGATGAAGAAGACTTGGATGATGATAGGCCTATTTTATTAGTAAATAAACTAGAGGTATTCACTCCTTCCCCAATGAGGACCACCTAAAGAATTCTAAGGGAAAGGTCAAAGACTCCTGTCAAGGTTCTATAAATGGGATTTTTTGGACCACATGAACCATTGAGAGATGAAGACAAAGGTAATAAGGATACTATGTTGGCCTCAAATGAACCTTTATCCTTTAAATATGTGATATAAGTAGGTTTCAAGGCATCCATGCAAGCCCAAGCTCCACCCCAAAATTAAATTGTCTCCTCAGACACAAAAGCATTTGTCCAAGCTATGATCACCTAGTCATTAGGATAAGAGGTGGAGGGTGAGACAAAATGTATGCAAGGACCTATGGAGAAAATTGAAAATGAGTTGAGGCCATAAGATCAAGCCCCCACTAGTAGTAAAAAGGTAGAGGCTCAAGGAGAGTAGTAACCAGATGTTGTGATGGTTATGGAGATAGCCCCATAAGACCATCCCTCTCTAGTACACACAAGTTCAATATAAGGAGGAGAGGCTACACCTGAGGGAGATAGGGTATCAAGCTTGAAAATGGGTACCCCTATGCCTTTATGTATAAATAAGGACCAAGGTGTTGTAGTTGTAAGGGAAGGACCTTCCACTAGAATTACTTCTATTAAAGTACCCCGAGGGCTCCTTCCCAAAATAAAGGTTCATGATCCTACCAAGCACAAGAATTTTGAGGCCATAATTGGTGATGATCCATCTAAGGGTGACAAGGAAGACACCATAGCCTCTTCCCAACTTTCCCAACTAATTACATAATTTGAGATAAAATCAAGACCACCTCCTCAGCCCATAAGATAGAAGAGTTGTATTGATAGACTATTATTGGGGTCCCAAAAGAAATCTAAAGTAGTTATCAAGGTCCTAGAATAGGTTGACCCAGGCAAAGATAGAGAGTAAGAAGTTGGAAGGAAAGAAGTAGAGTTGGAAAGTGATAAGGATATAGAGAAAATAATAATAGGCTTTCACGCAACCCATATCACTCTCCTTATAACTACTATTCCATCCATACCACCATTTAACATGTCCAAGCTAGCCTTGAGGTCCACATCTCCAATGTTTTTTTAGATTAGGCCCCTATTATGGGTCAAAGAACAAGTTAAGGAGAAGCAGGGTGTTAAAAGTAAATTGGGGGATATAGACATAGTAAAGGTTGCCTAGTCATATAGGGTGAAACCTCTCAAGAAAGATAAAGAACTCTCTTAGACTAATTTCACTAATACTAGGGAGAGAACACAAGAGATAGTTATCCCCCCATAGGGTGTTAAAAATAAGGATGCCCCCCTTGAGATTTATGTAATAAACATATATGATCTAGTAGAGCCTTCAATAAATGAAATCAATCATAGCTCATAGTTTTTGGTGAACATAGTGGCTCATTAAATGGATAAAGATAAGGCATCAGTATAGGAGCTTAAGATGTAGAACCAATAAATGATCCATTACTTGCAAAAATTATTAAGCGATCCTAAAGTAGTGCTTTTAACTACTAGAATAGTCATAAGTCCCCCCATTTCCTCTTCGTATGCACTTGATTTTGTCCTAGGTTAATATTTAAGGACTAAGGGATGGGTGATAAAAGAGTGATATAAATACTTGATGGTATAAGGCAAAGATGTCATCTACACAACATTGGGATGGATTGATGATGTAATGGATAAATAAGAGGAGTTCAAATCCTTGGCATTGGTTTATGAACTAGATATCAAGAACTAGGAGGAATTTGGACCCAAGGTAGGTGATTTGTGTAGTGTGGGTAAGGATACCTTGATTTCAAAAAAGGTCATCACCTTAGATGATCCTAAAATACCTAGAGACTACCAACTAGCTATAAATCATAGGTTAGCAATGCTTAATGATGGTGCCTTCGATATAAAAAAGGAAGAGCAGTCTCTCAAGTCTACTAGGATAGAAATCAAGGCCACATTAAGGGTAATGGTGAAGCTTGATGGTACATTAAACATGAAAAATTAATTGATACAAGGTGCCCTAAAGAGTCTTGTTGATGCACCTCATGGAAGCTTCGATTGCTAGAAAATAAGGAAGTTGATGTAAATCAAAAAATCCTATGATCAATTGAAGGCATTGGTTGAAAATAAACATTAAAAACTCTAGGAGACTACCAAGTGGTTAGAGGAATATGAGGTTAGATTCAAATACTAAGTGGGCCTAGACAAGAAAATCCTCACCTCCATGACCAAGAAGTTCATTGCTTACAAGAACATGTTAGTGTAGGGCTCGATCATCAACATTGATCTCATGACATGAACAAATCATTTATTTTTATTCGATTTATGTAAAGATTATTCTCTCCTCTCTTTTTCTCTTCTCTCTTTTTCCTTTAGTCTTTGTACTATGCCCGTTAGTGGCATGTCTCTCATAAGAATATTATTTAGAGAAAGGGATGTTTTAGTTTGGTTATGCAAGTGGACAAAGGTTGTTTTGTCCTTTACTAGGGTCTACTTTATATGGTGTATGGAGAGCATCCCACCAAGATGAGATATCAAATATTTTGTCTTCATTAGAGCATGTGCATTATCTTTGGAATCCTTTTTGTTGCAACTAATGAGCTTTAGGCCTAAAAATTATTTCTCTAGCTAGAGAATCTCATTGGGATATGCCACATCAATCAATTTTTTTTGATAAAGGAGTTATCGCATTGGAGAAATTATTCTTGTGTAAACTCTTTGGTGTCAAATTAGTTTCTTGTGTAAAACCATTAACAAGCTCTGAGATCATATTAAAATGTTCCCCTATTACAAAGATGACTTGCATAGTGTACATGTACAATTTCCACCACATACTATATTTATTTAAATTTTAGAATGATAATGGAATATGCTTATGTTTTGTTGCTCTATCTTATTATTGAAATCTAATGCATTATTTTGAGTTCTTAATATTTTGGCATTCTCACTCTTTCCTTTTACGGTAGGCTTTTGGGAAATGTGTTGAGATTATAAAATCCTCTAGTTATAAAATTTGGGATGAATAACTAATAGACTTTTTAGGGGTAGTCCTAGGCTCGTAGATGTAGTGAGAAAGAGATCTTGAATGATTAATTTTATCTTTACTTGTGATTATTTCAAAGATATACAAAGTATTGTTTCATTCTATTTTTTTTTTAAGGTTTTAAAATAGTTATTTGTGGAAGTGACATGATAGTTCAACTATTTTCTTCTCTCATCTAACACCCTTCCATATCTTTATTTTAAATCAACCCACCTTGTCTTACCCTACTCTTAACACATAGTTACTTATCTTAAGTGTTACTTGCATCAAAAATGCATGAGATCTTGCATATTTAGAATGTATTTGCATTTTTGTCCTTAAAATATTAAGATCTATAGTTTCATATATAGTTTATTCTATTGAGTGTTTCATAAAATGAAGATTATAGACACCCTTTTATCTATCTCAGACTTAAAGCATTTGTGCATTTTGTGTGATAACCCTTACGAGTGAACTGAATAAGCTTGGTTATGCTTTGGTCATTTTGCCTCTTTGTGCCAAGAATCCTCATGAAGATTGAATTAAAAAACCCCTCCATATGAGTGAGCTATCCCATAGGTTCTCTCACCTTAGTTTAAGCATAGCCAAAAGTAGTAGGGAGTTAACCATGCCCTTTGTAGGTGTCTCTCAATCATTGTCTGTGCTCAATTTTTTGTTTTATGCTAAACCCTTCCCCAGCTATAATACATTATTAATAGGTTTTTCATCTTTATTTTCCATTTTTTGTAAGTGTACAAAGCTGAGCATATGAGGTGTATAACTGGGAACCAACACATTTTTGACACCATTTTGGTGGACTTTTGTAGAAGGATTTGATCACTTTTGAGAGTTTTTTTGCATACCTGTGGTGTCTAGGATTTAGTTGTTGGAAGGTGTCTAAACCCTTTTGAGCATTATCTTTCATATTGGATTTTTTTCCTTTGTCTTTTAAAAGTCTATTTCTAATGATGACTCTGGGTTTTTTTATCTCCTAATTATAACAAGACCATTTCCTATTATATCCCTAGCCTTCTTAAGCTTTCATTTTGAGTATCCCATTATTTACAAAGTTAGAAGGATTGAGATCATCCTTTAGGACTGACCCTTCAAAGCAATTTTTCCCTCCATTGTGTACTCCTCTAAGAAAAAAATGATTATCTTAGAGACCTATTGGAGGGCTTGGTTTTATCATTGAGATTCATCTCAATGCTACTAACCTTCAAAAATCTATAGACCAATCTCTTGTTAAAGATTACCATAGCTCTTCTATTACTTCTAATCCTTATAGCCCTATATACTATCCCACTTCATCCCCACCAGATCAATCCACTCTTGAATCTAACCCATCTAATCCTCCTCATTCCACTCATCACATCCCATTACTAGTGGTTCTTAAACCCCAAGATATCTCAATCATGGGGCATAGAGATCAGGAGGAAAATGTAAGCCTTGGTTTTCATGTTCTTAGATTCAAACCTATCAATTTTGAGGAGATGGAGGGTTTTCCTAATGAAGTTCACAATGAAATAAGGAAGAGGCTCCCAAAGTTTTAGGGAAACAATATTATGACTGGTGATTAGCATTTAAAGGCCTTCTAAAATGTTATTGAGGATTATGAGGTCAAGTATGAGGACGTCTACATTAAGTTATTTATGTAGATGTAAAAGGATGATGCTAGAGATTGGTTCAACTCACTCCCCACTATATTTATTAACTCATGAGAAGAGATGTGGAATGTCTATAGGATTTAGTATGGAGAAAGGCTAGATCTAAGGTTCTTCTTGGCTAAGTTTTAAAATATCAAGAAAAATCCTAATGATTGTGTGTATAAATTTAATACCTATTTCAATAAAGCCATGATGCATTTACCTAAAAAAATTAGGCGTAATGATATTACTTGTCTGATAAAATACTATGATAATTTTTACAAGAAGGCTACATACTACTTGAGAGACAAGACTCCATGAAACCTTAGGATGGTCTTTAATATGGCCATCCAAATTGAGAATAATATTAAAGTTGTGGGAAAGCCTATGAATAATATGACTGATGTGAAGCTGGTCAATCCTAAAAATCCATGGTCTACCAAGACTACCAACTTGCAAGAAACTATCAAGACTTTGGCCTTTCGCTATTCAAGAAATGTCATATAAGTTGGCTAGGGTAGAAAAGGGCATTCCACATGTATCTTCAAGTTATGATAGGGATAAAAATGTGTATCAATATTAGTGAGGCCCTCCATTCCATAACTAAGATGTTGATAAAGGAAAGAGGCCTACACGTGAAGATTGACTAAAAATGAATCAAGGGAGGGGTGTTGGGAAGGAAATATTGGATCCCCTAGATGTTAAGGTAAATATTGTGAGCTTTGATATAGAATTTAATTAGAGTGATAGATGCTTTATGCCCAACCTAACTTGTGATATTATTGAGGTACTAGATCAAGAACTGGATGAACTAGAGGATGCACTATTTGATTATGAAGTTTTCATGTTTGATTTCCATAATCATTTGAATAAAGTAGAGACTCCCATAGGCATGCCTACTAATACCATGACTAGTGAAATTTGGGGTGCTATTGACTTATAAAGTGTCCTCTTTGATTCTATGTGCAATGTCAATGTAATGCAAGCATATGAGTTGCCTGTGTATGATTTTGATCATCTATGCTCTATGATGATCAAGAAATATCTGAAAGGTAATCCATTAGAGGAAGACTAAAGACTCTTTATTAATGTATTAGCTATCCAAAGAAGTGAGATTAACTTGAAAATTAGGTAGGTAGGTGTTATCCCTCAAGGCGATGCTCCTGCTAACCCAAAGGTGAGGGATGCAGGAAAAGAGGAAAATAAAGTTATTATTATTCTAGAAGCTTCTAGGAGGGCACTTATTGCTCAAGCTACTAGACCTAGAGAATTTCCTAATAATAATAAGATGCCTATGTTGTCTAGTGTCCTCAGGGGTACTAATGAGACTAAGCAAAACCCACAACTAAAATCTCCCACAAAGAATAATAATCCCCTCAACCTAATCCACTTCATATGTTATCTAAGCATATCCCTGCTAAAAATGTTACCACCCTCCCACTAGACATTCCCCTCCCTTAGTATAGTATATGTGATATGGCCCAGGTACTAAGTCAAATAAAGATAACTATTCCACTTATTAAGTTGTTATGGATTCCTAAACATAGGAAGAGACCTTTTGAATATTTAGAGTTTGGTAAGGGATCAACTACCAATGAGTTTGAAATGTCCTAAGTGATATTATAAGATCAAGAGTTGAGGGATGTTTATGATCCTTTTCCTATAGTATATCTAGGAATTACATTGGTGGAGAGTGAGTTGGATGTGGAGCCATTTTATACAAAATTGATGATCAATGGTATGATTGTCCACAATTGCATGTTTTCTTCTAATGTATCTTGCAATGTTATGCCTTTGTGTCTTGAATGAACTTGGTGTAAAAATAATGTCTTCTTTTAGCCAGTGTTATGCTATGGATTCATGAGAGGTGCCAATTGTTGGGCAAGTCAAAGGGTTATTTGTGTAATTGGTGGTTCACCTAGGTAAGTTTTTGAATATGGATGTGGTAGTTTTAGATTTCGCCCCAAATGGGGAATGCTACTATCACAAAATTGGGCTACTAGTATGGGGAGAAGTGTGCAAATGGACCTTTCTTATGCTACCATCCCCCTAGAAGATAAAGTGGTCAAAATTCATAGGGAGCCTAAGATGTTACATATAATTGAAGATCTAAATCATGATCTAAATTAAGTAATGTACATCGATGTTAAATTAGGTCTTTTTGTTGGTACTATTGATGTGGATGAATAGTCTATTATCTTTGATGCAAAACCTAGTTAAAAAGTTGTTATTTGGGAATTATTCCTTGATGGGGCCTACTCTAGTGTTGAGAATGGGGCTAGAGTGATTATAAATGATCCTAATGGGGGGAGGTATACTTTTTCCTTCCACCTTACTTTCAATTTCACTAACAATGTTGCTAAGTATGAAATGCTTTTACTTGGTTTGAGGATTGCATGTAAGCATAGGATCAAGGGTCTCTCTATCAAATGGGACTCAAAATTAGTGGTGAAATAGATTTGTAATGCATATGTCACCAAGTGTAAAAGATTGAATTAGTAATAAAATGCTATATGGGATTCGATTGAAGGATTTGATGCAATCAACATCTCTTATCACGATAGGGAATTCAACCAAGAAGATGACAAATTTGCTAAGGAAGGGGCTCAATTTGATATTTCAAGCATGATCCCATATTGTTAGTACAAAGTGGAGGTTCTTATTCGACCCTCAGTCCCAGATAACATTTATCACTAGAAGGTGTTCAAGGATGATGACCAAATCAAAAGGGTCTTGAATTGTGAAGTGGAATTTCATGGTTAGCTTGTGGACTTCAAATCTATAGTTCAGATCTATGATGGAAAAGACACTTTATTTGGGAAAGAGGTCATTCAACTAAAAATGAATACAATCCATAGGGGATTAGTTATCTTAGAGTCATCATTTGACAGAGTAGATAGAGTGAGGTCAAGAGAAGTATTTATCTCAAGGGATGTCAGTGAGTATGATCTAGGTTCTCGTAAGAATCCAAGAAATGTATGGTTGGGTACTTGTCTCATCATGGAAGAGAAAGAGATTATGTAAAACTACTAAGTAAATATTGGGATTATTTGGCATGGTCTTATTTAGAGCTTAAAAAGTATAGAGAGGACTTGTTCCAACATGTCATCCCACTGCAGCTAGAAAGTAAGCCATTTAGGTAGAAGTAGAGTCCTATCAATCCCATCTTGGCCACCAAGATGTGTGATGAGTTGAATAAGTTAAGAGATGGTGGTATTATTCATCCTATTAGATACTCATCTTTGGTGGCTAATTTTGTCCCTATGCATAAGAATAATGATGATATTTGCCTTTGTGTGGATTTCCATAATTTGAATAAAGCTTCCTTAAAAGATAAATATCCCTTACCCAACATGGATAATATATTGCAAGATGTTACTAGATCTAAACTATTGTCAAATCTGGATGGTTTCTCTGGCTATAACCAAGTTGTGGTCATGTAATTTGAGAGGTCTAATATTGCATTCACCACACCATGGGGCACATATGTGTATATGTGAATGCCTTTTGGGCTAATGAATGCTAGTGCAACATTTTAGTGTGCCATGTACATTGATTTTGTAAGGATGATTGGTCAATTTATTGTTATATATTAGGATGATGCTACTGTGTACTCCAAAAGAATGCATGAGACCTTAAGACACTTGGACAAGGTATTAATTAGATGCAAAGAATTTGGTATTTCCCTTAATCCTAAGAAGTGTTATTTTGGAGTTCAAAAGGCTAAATTTATAGGACATATTATGTATAAGGAGGGTGTTATGATTAACCCTAAAAGAGTTAAGGCCATTAAAAAAGTGCCCATCCCATAGTCCAAGAAAGGAATTCAATCTTTCTTTGGAATAATTAATTTTTTAAGATGGTTTATGTCTAACTTTGTAGAAATCACCCTGCATATTACTTTTATGTTGAGGAAGGATCAAGTTATTAAATGGGATGAAAGGGTTGTGCAAGCATTCAATGATGTCAAAGGAGATTTCAAGTCTACTCCTAATTTATCCAATCCTAATTACACTAAGCCATTTTAGATTTTCTCCTTTGCATCACACCATACCATTGCTACTATGTTATTAAAAAGAATGATGATGGTCATGAGCAGCACATAGCTTTCTTTAGTAAATATATGTAAGGGTCTGAGTTGAATTACACCTTTATAGAGAAACAAGCTTTTACTTTGTTGAAAGTGGTTAAAACATTTAGATCCTATATCTTGAGTTTGATGATTATTGCTTATACCCCTCACACAATGGTGAAGGATATCTTGACTCAGACTAACGTCTCTAGTAAAAGGTGTAGATGGATAAATAAGCTATAAGAATATGATATTAACATATAAACCACTAAACTAGTGTAAATAATGGGCTTGGTCAAGCTTATGGCTGAGATGAATTTGCAAAAAATTGAAGTCAACAACATTATTTCTAGCACCAATAGTGCATTGGATTGTCTAGTGCATCCCAGTGGTATAAGGACATTGTTTATTATCTATGAAGTATGTGTTGTCCTCTCAACTTAGACAAAAATTAGAGGACTCTAAAATCAATCTCCTAGAAGTACCTCCTAATTAATAGTGGATTAGCATGGAGAAAACTTGATGGGGTCCTTTTGAAGTGTGTGTTAGATGACCAAGTTGATGGCCTGATTGAATATTTTCACACTAAAGTGTGTGGTGGTCATTTTATGCCTAAAGTTACTACTCATAAAATTATTAGAGCTAGTTATTAGTTTTCATCACTATTAAAGGATATTTCTCAGATAATCAAGCAATGTCAAAAGTATCAATGCTTTATAGGTAGATTAAAGGCAACTAGTTCCCTCCCTTTATAACCAGTTACTATTGAAGCTCCATTCAAGTAATGGGGCATGGATTTCATTGGTGAGATTAGTGAGGCTTCAATTGCTGGGCATAAATGGATATTGCTTGTAATTGATTATTTTACCAAGTGGGTAGAATCAATCCCCATTTGGAACACAACACAACAAGTTATGATGGACTTCCTATTGAATTAGAATATCTATAGGTTTGGTGTGTCAGTCAATATCATTACTGATAATGCAGTGAGTTTCAAAGCCAAGCCTTTTAATTTGATGTGCAAATATTATGGGATTGAGCTCACTTATTCTTCCAATTACAATCCTTAAGGGAATGGGTAAGTGGAATCTAGTAACAGGAACTTACTTAAGATTATGAGGACATTGGAAGTCAACAAGAAGAGGTGGGGTGAACATTTGAAATTTTCCCTTAGGGCTAATAGGATTACTCCTAAAGGATCCATAGGAAGGAGTTCTTTCAATCTTGTCTATGGAACTCAAGCAGTTTTGTTCATCAATCTACAACTTCCTATTGTAGACACCTAAAACTATTTCTCGATAACCTCCAACCAAGATTTTGGATAGTTTCCACCTAAAATGCACAATTTGGAATAAAAACACTAAAACATGCTAAATGATGTGAAACTAACATATTCAAGTGATGATTTTGGCCAGGGTATTCCTAAATGGGGCAATGAAATTTATGGGCCAACTAACTTTGATCGATTCATTTTGAGTTAAAATTCAAAAAATTGAATTAATCCTCAGCCACACATCTCAATCTTGAGATGGATGGTTGAGGTTGATTCTGATCAAATCCAAAAATATATAAATAAGAGGCCTCACAACATCATTTCTAATCTTAGTGCAAAGTTATAATGCATGATTGGTTCCAAAAAGCTTTAATAAACTAGTGTTATAATGCCAAATTGATTCTAATCCAAGCCAAGCCACAATCTAAAGGTTCCAAGGAGAGATGGAGGTTATCAAGCTTCCATTTCCAGGGACTTCCTAAGCACAAGATGAGCAAGCCACCACAACAAACATTTTGGAGCATCCAAGGAAGGTAAAAAAAATTCTTTTGCATTTTAGTTGTGTTTCATTCATGATTGTTAGTGTCTAGGACTAGAGATGTTATGCTATTAGTGTCTTTGTTTCATCTTGTTTTCATTTTGGAACTAGCACAATACTAACCATCCTCTCTTGAGTCAAATTCCTATATCACATAATGGCATGCTCGATGGGACTAGATGCATCCTACACCTAAAGGAGATCTTTTTGCAACCTTAAAAAAACTTATTTAAGCTTTTAAAACTCCTAAAAATTGGTTTTCTAACTTTTTTTCCATTTTTAGTTGCCACAATTTTTACACAATAATTGACATCCACAAAAATACTGACATCAATTACTTGGCTTAATTAATGTCAGTTAGTAGAACTGACATTGATCAAATCTCAGTTGCCCATAACTAATGTCAGTGGTATTAACCAATGTTCATCACTATGTTTTTTCAAAACCACAGACTCAAGACCTACTTTTCCAAAATTTCTTGTTTCAAAGTCAAAAGAACTTCAAATCTAAAAGACATTCTAACAATTTTATTTCAAGACCAAGTGGGATATTTTATCAAAACATGTTTAAATCAAATTTGCATGCTTAAAGTTGGATAAGGAACTTTGTTTTGGTGCTTAATAAGGAATTTTAAGATGTTTTTGGTGAATATTTTTAAAATTTTGTGACTAAGACCAAGGGGTCAAAAATAACATCACCAAACATTTCATTTGGGTTTAAAATTGAACACACTTGTCATTTTTTTCTTGAAATAGTTATTTAATTAGATTTTTTTTGGAAAAAAAGAGATATGTTGCATGTATGATCTTCCATTTGTACCCTATAGGGAACCCTTGGAATCAAAAGAACCATTCCTATTGTAAAGTAGCCTATTTCAAGGCTTTGAAAGAAAGTCATCTAAATCACTCCCTAAAATGTTGTCAAAGTTTGGGTGACCTTGAAAATGACCCTAAAGTCTTTCTATTTTCATGATTTATTTATTTATTTATGCATATAGGCTTACGAAGGGGACTTAAACACCTCCCATAAGTTGTTTAAGGAAGATTTAACTTGGGGTTTCATCTCCCAACATTGACTTTATTTGAATATTTTAGAGCTATACACGGGACGTAGTGGAACTTTAGACATCACACTACACTGAGTGAATAGTAGGATGTAGTGGTTACAAAAAGGACTAGACCTTTTTTCAATAAGCTGAGTGATATAGACCCAAAATCCATGCTTTTTTGCATTATTTGTCATGAAGATCATTGTGAAATTTCTTCCCCTAGATCATTCAAAAAATTGTTGGAATTTAAACAAATCCCCACTCATTGTAGAAGTATTGTTGGTGTAAGGTGCACCTCAAGGTCCATGTCATAATACTTTCATTTGAGAGAAGGGGGGTGTAAAAACCATACTATATAATGCGTATTTACTTTTAGATGAACACTTAAAATCCTCTCAAATGATGTATATTGATGGATTCCAATAGTACCAAGCAACCTTGTCAGTTTAGGATCTAAGGGAGTTTAATTAGTTATTCTTTTCCTAGTTTAAATTCTTATTTGGAGTCAAAACTTGGTGTAAACAAACAATCTAAACCCAACACACAGTCCAGATTTTATTTTAAACAAAGAGGCATTATGCTACTTGTGTGAGATCATCAATTTTCCTTGTTCAAAAGTTCATAAAAAGCTTGAGAGTCATATCATCTACTTTGGCATAGTTATGCTACCCAATTGAGTCTAGACCTTGACCAAAGTTGCTTAAGTCCTTTATTTGTAATTTAAATTCAAAATTACACCTTTACAAGTTCATAGAGTTGATGTGTTAATTATGTTTTCCATTTCCACTAATCTTGAGGGAACTTAGGTTTAATTTCCAATTTGGGTTGAAGGTCATTTAAGACTCATAATAATTGTCCTCAGTTGATAGACTTAAGTCATTTTGTGTTAAACACTTGCACTTTAAGTCTATGCACCACAACATTTTTGAGTTAAGAAAAGAAGTGTTATGCTATCAAAATTGTAGGAAAGCACCTTTGCCTTTGAATTTTTTTAAATAAAACCTTTTTATCACACATTTTGGGTAGTATTGCATTGCTACACTAACCCAATCATTTCAAACATTGTTTCATAGACCCTCTTGCATAGAGTTCTAAATTGTTCCTACATATTCAAAATGATACATGTATACTTTTTGATCCTTTGTCTAAAGTAAATTTATACTATTCACCTTTGTCTAACTTTTTTGTCAAAAAGGAACCAAGTTTTATAACATTATTTATGAGAAAATAAACTATTGCTAAAGTGCCTTTTGTTTCATACCTTATACCTAGTTGACTAAGTTCATGTCCAAGAATTGAATACTTAGTGTTTGTTAGAAGTGTTTCAAATCCATTAGATTAAAAATTTCATCTATTTTCAAAGTCTATATTTTGACTCCATTTGGCCAAGAGTCCTAGCACGTGCCTTATTTGATCCTAGCTTTTGACACTACATTTGGCCAAAAGACTTAGCAACTTTTAAATTCCTAGATTATACTGATTTGAAACACTTCAACCTTAGAGTTTGGAATTTTGATTTTTAGTCTATTTACTTACCTTTGTGTGAATAGTGAAACATTAGATACTTCACGCTAGCTTGTTTCCTCACAAATATTTACATAAACCTTTTAATCCTTTTGACAAATCTAGACCTAGTTGAAGGCATCATTTATTTTATATTTTGTCCTTTCTAGAGTTTATAGAAATTTTTGACCTTTTATCACCAAGAATTGACTATGGATCCCAACATGTATTCATACACTCATAGTGGACTCATGTACAATCCAAGGATTAGTAATGTAGTTATGCAGGAAGAAATGGTGCAAGACCCTTATGCAAATAACATTTCTTATGAGATGGATTCTTGTCCCTCTTATAATACTAAATTAGGTGAACACGGTCAAGATCTATTGGCCAACTATTTGGTTAACAAACCACCTTACACAAAATAGGACCAAGAAAAAATCATGAAATACTTAGCTACAATACTCGTGGTGGATGACCCAGTACTTCAACAACCATATTCTACTAATTTAGCTTCCACGTATGATCCATTTTTATTCGAGTGACATTTGTTAGAGAACAAATATGAGATCTTGGTTAGGGTGATAGAGGTAAGGGCTAAGTTTCCAACATATTTCCTTCATGAAAATTTACCAAGTCTAGTAAGAGTGCCCCAAAATATCATTTACGATCAATAAGCTTCTTCTAGCAATCCTATGGCTCTAGTCTAAACATCATACCAACATCCCAGTATATATAATCGAGGCAAAAACATCATGGAAGATCACTTTAACTAAAAGAAAATAGCACACAAAACCTACCTAAATTTAGCACATGATTTCAATTAGATGAAATGGTAAATAAGCCTCACATTGACCTATTTTCTTCAACAAGAGTGTTGATGGAACTATCTAGACAAGAGAATTTGAGTTCTAACCCATTTGTAAAAACTACTTCAATAGATAACTTGATGCATATGTTAGTTATAAAATAAGTGTCTTCAGTTTCTACACTAAATAGTGAGCCAAACATAGTAAACAATGTGTAAATAATGTCTAATCTTGATCAAAGTGGTACTAACACATAAATAATTAGCCAATAATGTGTGCCTATAGTTAATCCCATGAGAAGATCATCATACCAAGGGATAAGATTTTATGTACCCCAACATCAACCAACTACTTCTTCAAGCATATAACCTACAAGATTAGATAATCAAACAATGGCTAATGTTATGCCTTAATGATAGAATGTGATGAATCCTACTCCTCCTCAACAAGTAGTGAGTGGTATTCCATAATAGCAGACACGGTCTAGTGTATCAATGTAACAAAGGATGAATACATTGCTACCTCAACCAGGGGCAACTAATATTCCACCTCACTAAGTAATGACAAACATACCTCTTAAGCTATAGAATAATATGCCAGTCTAAAACCAAGCAATGACTAGTCAGCAATGTACAAATATTGGTTAACAATAGATGTTTAATCTCTAACCTACTTTCACTTCCTCATAAGGATTCATGTAACAAATAGGTCCCCATGTTTCTAAAGTACCTACTAGATACCCATTAGTTTAAAATGTTCCACAAATTCAGAGATAGGGTCTTGGTCCATAAGTTCCTACTCAACAACAAAGTTTGATTAGTCAGCATCATGTCCCTTTTCAACCACAACATGCACATTATAGTTATATCCCTTCATCCCAGCCATAAAATCCTCTAATTCAAACCTTAATCATCAACCCAAAAAATAATATCATGTAGCCAAATGTGCAATTTAAAGTACATCCCAATCCACATATGCATATTCTTGGTCTATTCCGCAACTAAGCAAATGTACCCCAATAGGTGTCTCCATCATACCCTGGTCAAAGTGTCCCACTTGTGACCTCCCAACCATTTACCCAAACCAACATTCTCCCTCAAACAAATATCCCTTCCAGTTTCCTATCCCAAGAATTACAATAGATGAAGGATGTAATTGTTGCTATTCAAGTGGGGAAACAAACTAAAAATTTCAAATTGGATGAAATATGTTCCTATCCATTCAATATGGAGTATTTGCAGATATTATTTCCTCCAGGATATGAACCACCCAAATTTGATAAGTATAAAGGAAAAGGTAACCCTAAGCATGAGTTCATTTACTAATTAAACCAAATCAGCAAACTGAAACAAAATCATGTATCCAAATGACAAATTACCAAGAAACATGAAATGTGATAACAGAGTTCGGCTCAACAAATGATGCTTACATCTCTGGGTTCTCCAAAGGAGTGGACCGTTTCCATTAGGGCATTTCAATAACTTGGAAAAAATAAACAACATTTTTGCAAGTTGATCTCTTAATGCAAAATTCACCTTCACCGTGACTAATAATCAAGCCTGGCACCTTCGAATTTTGTGAGTCTTCACACTTTCAAAGTTGCTTCAAAAGTCCTAAAAATCTCCTCTATGGGCTTAAAAATACTCTTCCAATATGCAAATTAGATAAAAGAGCATTAAGACTAAGTGTTATGGCCAAAAAATGGATAAAAATCCATTATCTAAGCTTTCCCAAAGCTTTTACAAAGTCTTAGCCTTTAAAAATAAAAAACACAGTCCAGAACCTGTTTAAAACAAATACAAATTCATGCTTTTATAATCAGTGTTAAGCCTGTGGTGTAGTGGATAAGTCTCCTATCTTTTTGCCACAAGGTTAGGGGTTCAAAACTGGCCACCCACCTTTCTAGGCACCTTGACTAATTTTGAACTTGTCTTCCCTCCATTTTAGGTGCCTTGGACTTTGAAATTTTCCTTGGGTGGCATGATAGACATGGCAAGGTGGCGTGGCATGCTTGAAAATTTCAAATAACATGTGATAAATAACACCTAACCAAATTTTTTCCTGTAATTATTTTCCACATGTCAAATGGAGATTGGTCCACTTGGCATTCTGCAACTGTGCCACGTCATTTTACGACACTAAATTTTTACCTGTCGAACCAAAACTTTAGCGGCTTATAACTTTTGCATACGGTGTCTGTTTTACGAACCAAAAAATGCATCAGAAAGCTCTCGATGAGCTCTATGCTGTGCAATCATTTTAATCAAAATATGGAACTTTTTTTTTTCAAAAATAGAGAGATCCACCTGGATCAAACCTCCCCACTAAGCGCTTTTGGACCCCAAAAGCGTGGTCTCCATTAAAATGCTTCTACAAAAACTTCACTACAACATATCATAGTAATGATTCAAATTTAAAACTGAATCCTTGAAATGTCAGTGAAAAAAAAATATCTACCCATTGCCACATTGTGGATAGAAACACACTGCTTGCTCAAATGTCACATCTCAAAAATGGTGCATCTGCCAATCACTGCAAATTGTTCACCAAGTGCAACTGCAAACCAATTTGTTAGTGTAATAATTTTACATGCTATTTGTAACCATAATTGATAGTTACAATAAAATGCCCAAAAATGAATAAGGGTCTTAGAGAATGTGCAAATATCATGCATGAATACAAATAGTTTGTATAATTATTAAAATTACAAACAGTGCCCATAAAGGGTCTTATAAGCCTCTATTTGCATAATATAAAAGACAACATATAAACTGCATTGCAAATTTCTCAGAATAGACATACTACTCATGCCCATATAAACTGCATATACTGTTGTCAAGGTTTAAAAATAAAGTTTCAAAATCCCAAACATGAGAAAATATTCCAAGTATGTTTAACCTGTCCCTTGGTTATTCTCTACGGGCCACTCCAATAAACCATATCAACATTCAAAGCATGGTGAACATCCTTTATGCATACAACATAGATTCCAAAATTGCTTTGGAACATGAATGCATCCACTAATCATGACAACATGAATGTCAAAATTTTTTTACCAACCCTCTTAATCCAATTTTATTGATTAGTTAGTGAGATTCTTTAGTGGATTTATTAAAATTTGTATGGGTTGATTTATCTTCATTAATTACCTTATTGATAGGTTTATAGGCCATCTTAATCTTACCATTTCTAGGATGATGTGATGGTTGAATTCTCCAACACTTTTCAACCTGATGTCCACTTCTGTTACAATGAGTACCAAACCTTTTATCCACTCTATTGAAAAACATATTCTTATTGCTACTCTCAGAACTCTATCTAGGAGAATAGTCTTTCAAAATCTTTCATAACAAAGATTTACATTTCCAACATTTGGCTACACAATGATTAGACAATCCATAAAAATTACATGGATAAACATGCCACAAATTTTGTGTACCACAATCAAAATGAACATTGGAATATTTATGTTTTCTGGTAGAATTAGAATCAACATGATTGCAAGTGTGGTGAAAAGAATGTGTTTTACCTTCCATCCAAAAGGATTTACAATTCTCTGTAACACATCTTGCTTCTACTTTCTCAGAGCATTCACTTGTTTCATTCTAAATACCAGATCTGTATCCTAACCCTACATGATTAGGCTTATTCTCTACCTGAATGGGGTTAGTATCACCTTGGCCATCCTTTCCTAGGCCTTTTCCATTAAATCCCATTTTAACAAGTAATTTTGAACCTATTCCTTTTGTATATTGTTCAAATTTACCAAAATCAATGTTACTAGATTCTTCATGGGAAGGAAAATCAATTGATGACTTACATGCACTTACAATGTGTTCATCTATCATAGTGCTTGCATGTATAGTGGAAGGTGAATCCTTCACTTGTCCACCATTCTTTAGTTTGTCCACAAGTTCATCCTTAACTCGTAACTCCATTTTCAATTGGGAAATCTCCTTATCCAAGGAGTTCAATCTTGCTCTTAGGAAAGCATTCTCTTCTTGGATTTGTTGGTTATATGCTTCAAGCTCATCAAGCTTGGCTCTATTTGATAACTTGCCCATCGCACCTATCGAATCACAAAAATTGAAACAAATGCTGAAACAAAAGCAAAAACAACAAGCAATTATTAAATCCCATTGATCAACTACTCTGATACCAACTTGATCCATAAACTCCACTAATCAACTCAAAGTGAAGTTTAAAATATGAATAGTGATTTCTCAAAATTGATACAAATTCTTGAAAAACTCAAAAGAATTTGCAAAATGTTTTGGCATAAATCATTCTCGGTTATTGAACCAGTTTTTTAATAACATTGTGTTATAATTGTCATAATGAAAATTACTTGCATGAGCTCATTTACTATTTAAACCAAATCAGCAAACTGAAACAAAATCATGTATCCAAATGACAAATTACCAAGAAACACGAAACGTGATAATGGAGTTCAGATCAACAAATGATGCCTACATCTTCGGGTTCTCCAAAGGAGTGGACCATTTTCATTAAGGGCATTCCAATAACCTGGAAATAATAAACAACATTTTTGCAAGTTGATCTCTCAATGCAAAATTCACCTTCACCATGACTGATAATCAAACCTGGCACCTTCAAATTTTGTGATTCTTCACACTTGCAAAGTTGATTCAAAAGTCCTAAAAATCTCCTCTATGGGCTTAAAAATACTCTTCTAATATGCAAATTAGATAAAAAAGAGCATTAAGACTGAGTGTTATGGCTGAAAAATGGATAAAAATCCATTATCCAAGCTTTCCCAAAGCTTTTACAAAGTCTCAGCCTTTAAAAATAAAAAACACAGTCCAGAACCCGTTTAAAACAAATACAGATTCATGCTTTTATAATCAATTGCAAGCTTGTGGCGTAGTGGCTAAGTCTCCTATCTTTTTGCCACAAGGTTAGGGGTTCAAAACTAGCCGCCCACCTTTCTAGGCACCTTGAATAATTTATTTGGAGGTGGCATCTCCAAAATTAGTTTGAATTTGGTAGGGTCTACTTTGATTCCTTGAAGAGAGGTGATAAAGCCAATAAGCTTTCCAAATGGGACCCCAGAAAAACATTTTTGGGGGTTGAGTCTAACATGGAAATGGATTAGGTGTTCAAAGATGATTTTGAGAAAATATAGATTATCCTTATGATATTTAGATTTCCCAAGGAGATCATCTACATAGTCCTCTATGATTTTATGGATGAGATCATGGAATATGTAGTTATCACATGCTGGTAAATTTATCTAGGGTTCTTTAGACTAAATGGCATGACTCTATAGCAAAAATTTCCCCAAGGGGTAATAAAGGAAGTTTTATGTTGATCCTTAGGAGAAATCAAGATTTTATTATATTTTTGCTAAACCATCCATGAGAGATAACATCTCATGGCCAGCTATAAAATCAACAAGTTGGTTGATGGTAGGCAAATGGAATTCATCCTTTGGGCAAGCAAGGTTGAGGTCATGAAAGTCAATATAGAGGTGAATACCCCTATATGATTGGTAATTGGAATAATATTAGAAACCCATTAGGGATAGTCAATGGGTTAGATGAAGTTGATAGACAAGAGATGTTGAAGCTCTTCTTTGACTAGAAGGGTGATGTGAGGGTGCATCTTACAAATATTTTATCTAATAGGTTTAGCATCAGGATGGCTGAGAAGGTTGTAAAAATATATGGAAGGGTTGATTATGGGCATATATTGATAAGACCAAGAAAATTCTATGCTCCAGTCATGAAGGAAATAAGGGTAATCCTATTGCTCTAAAGAATCTAAGGATTGTACAACGCAAGGATTGTCTTGAGTACTCAAGCTGACATCGATAGTGGATTCCTTCAACATGGTTTGGTTCCAAGGAAGAAAGTATTTGTGGATAGAATAATCCCTTACAATGAGGTAGGTGATAATGGAATCATCATCCTAATGTTGGATGGTGTTGATGGTAGGAGAATAATTTTCTACCATTTTAGGATGAATGAGAGGAAGGGTTTTATTTGACCATCCTTTTGATAGGTTAGGGGGCCTAAACTAAAATTATTGACTAAAAAAAGTTAGGAGGAATGATTTTAAAATCTTTAGATTTTGAAGGAGACTAGGTTGGTGAGGATGGGATGTTTTCCTTAATGGTGGTGATGGGTTTTGGTGAATCAGTGGGCTCTTCTAGTGGTAAAAACCCAAGACCAAATAAATCATGAGGTTTATGGGTTTTGATGGAAGGTAACTCATAGGGTCCATGTTCATAATGGCCTAGGTCAAATCCATTCTAGGCACACCTATGATGGTACAATTTAGAAAATGATATTGTTTCTCTGCTATTTTCGCTTTCTACATTCAAAGAGATAATTAAGAAACTAGAAGAAATGGGCTAAGGCTTGTATGTACCTAGATGTAGTCGTGCGCACCGTAATCCAGACCAAGTGAGAACTCCTCTTTGGTTGTGGAGGATGACACTTGCAAAAGAAAGAGACTAAAACGAAGAAGGCGTTAGATAAGGAGATGGTGGGTTGCCAAGCAAAAGCTTGATCCCAGCAGTAAAAACTTGAGGGATGTCAACCCACTGATTAATAAAAAGATGTCTGATAAAGGATAGAAAGATAAAAGACTGAAAATGATAAAGATAGAATGAAAAGTGGAAGCAAATGCTTACCTGAATGTTGCTGTCGGCCTAGTCACAGTCACCGGCATCGGTGGTCCTACCGGTGTCGGTTGTCAAGGCTGCCGAGGTCGGTTAGTCTGCCGATGTCAGTTGGGGAAGTGACCGGCGTCGGTCGGGGCAGTAGTCTGTGGACAAGTTTTGGATAGGATTTTGGTCTGTGGATGGGTCTGAGATAGAGTTTTGGGCTTGGTTGGGTCTGGATCTGTGCAGGATAGTAAAAAAGTAGATAGAATCTTTAATAAGAACTAAGGCAGAGGGTATGTTGTCAGGAAAAGGGGTAAGGGGCAGGAAAAAGACCTTTCAGCCTTTCTGTGAAGCAATTTAGTCAGGGCGATTAGATTAGTCTTAAGATGGTCTATAAGTCTCTGATAGCTTATGCTGAGTTGATTGGACAGAGGGTGTTTGTCTAAAGAGAGACTAAACGGGTGTCAGAGGCAAAGAAAAGGGAATAAGAGGTGAGAGAAGGCTTTTTAGCCTCTTCGAGAAGAATAGAGAAGGTTGGGTCAAGGATTCTTGGAATAGATATTAGATAGAATGCTAATATATTTAAAATGATACTGAAATAAAAATAGTACAAATACTTAGCTATGACACGAGTTAGCAAAGGTGTAGAAGCTGTGTTTTTGTTACCGCTGGTGATGGAGAAATCAGGCAATCCCTGTGCAGAATGTTTGATGCAAGACCTCGGTGCCTAGAAAATGCTGTTAAGAATGCTAATCCCTACAAGAAAACAAGAAGCCAGAGCACTAGAAAGCAAGAGCACACGAGAACTTTGTTTCGCCGGAAGAAGTTTTTAGATTCGTGATTAGCTCTAGAGATTAACGATTTCTGATTCACCCCGTCAAAGGTTAGAAATTTGGTTTAAGTAAAACTGACGTCGGTGATCCCGCCGACGTCGGCCGACATTTGACCGACGTCGGTGGGTGGAGAACGAGTAAAAGAGCCACCAAGCCCATTCTCCATCTGCCAAGTGCATGATCCATTAGAGAATTGTCAAAGGTTGGGCTAAATACGCACGAGAGTTGGTTAGGCGGTTAGAAAGAAGTAGGAATAGGTCTTGGGTGAGTCATAAGGTGGGAAATAGTCCAAGGTGAGGTGTCAGACGAGGTGTTATAGGTGATGTGTCAAAGGGGAGGATATTAATAATAAATTATTATTTTTAAATTAGTAAGTGCATGGTTTAGGAATGGGTTAGGAATGGACCAAGGGGGAGGATGACCAAGGGTTAGACACGATTTTGGTGTCTACATTTGCCCCTTTTTGTCTTGTTGGTTGCTCTAGATGAACTGCAAGACAAAAATAGGATTTGATTGCCCCATGTATGGGATAAGGTTGATTTTGTCCTGTTGGTTGTTTAAGTGAACTGCAAGACAAAAACAAGAGGATTGGTTGCCCCGATTATGGATGAGGTATTCCCCCTCAAAGCAGGAGTTGAGGAAAAGGAACCTGAAATCGGGTGTTGATTTGACAAAGAGTGGATGAAGATGGTGAAGATAGAGTGAGAACGTTGTAAAAGTCGTGATTGCACGTACACCACTTCACGAGATGGTCAGGTCAAACTTTCGCAAGTCGAGGGTCGAGGAGTGTCAAAATTGAAATAACCAGGCCCCAACATTTAGTCATCTGCTGATTAGGTTATTCAATCTAAGCTGAAGCTCCAAATGGTCATCATGTTCCAGGTATCCCAGGCTCAGGAAGTGCTCCTGGAAACATGAAAATGTCACAAATAGTGCAGATCAACCGGCTTGCGATCCTATACTTGTGAGGGTCAAAAATAGTCTGCATACAATTTTGATAACCAGTCGTGGGGTAGCATGCATGCAAAAATAACCAAGGTGAAGTCATCTTGGAAGTGGTCATGGTCGGAGGAGATGGTCATGATCTCCAAGGTCTGGTGGGCGAAGCTAGTGGATGGACGAAGGAATGGCTGAGCTAACCTCAGAAGACCCCATGTCAACTGAGTGCTGCCTACATAGCCCCTGTTGGAAGGGCCTCAGGCCAATGTAGTTCTCCCAAGAGGGAGGAAGAGGGTCGAAGTGATTGATTTTGGTCATGTGTTGAAATGATGAGGATAAGATAATGTTGTAACCTTTTCCATATTGTGTGATGGTGTATTTTGCAACATTGGTCGAGAGGTCTTTCATCCCTAGCAATTTTCCATATTCGTGATGGATGTATGCTAAAAATGAATTGGGTCTATTTACGCTTCACAAGTAATGGTTTATGCTTAACATAAATTGTGTCTGGTCGATAGTCCTTATGTGTATTTTTGTCCATAGAAACTATGTGAATGGTCTATGATGATGTATGATGTCATAATGTCATGTTGGTGGTCTGAAAATGAGAGTTGAGTTGAGTTGATTAGGTTTGACAAGTGATGAAGTTGAATGTGACCAAAGTGTAGAAGAAGTGAAAAGCATATTTCTCTTTCATTGACAAAGACCAGAATGACAACATAGATAGGGGTTATTAGAATGAAAACCCTATTTATGCATTACATCGTTGACCATAGGTTGTGTTAGAGAGATAATCAAATCATTTTGACATTAAAATGAGCTCGAAGTCCTTTGAGTAGGTGATGTGATAGGAGGAGAGGGTAACCCATTTTAGAGTAGAGATAACTTTGCCCCTTTTTTTATAGGAGACCTTGAGATGACTACAAGCCAAGTCCATGACCCCCTTTTTTTTTTTTTTTTTGGAGAGCGAACTGATCAATGTGAGAAGTACACATAGAGATGTCACTTTTCTTGGTGGTCATTTGTGAAGCTAATCAATGCGGGAAGCTTCTAAGAAAGTGTTGTTTATAGCAAGATTTAGTCACAGCCATCCTTCGAGGGAGTGTTCTATATTTTTATTTATATATAGTTAAGGGCTTTTGAATAGCTGTCCTTCGAGGGAGCAGTCTATTAGCTACAACAATCATAGTACAGTTGTCCTTCGAGGGAGCAGTTTGCTTTTTGATTTGATTTGATTTTGTGACCTTGGGTATTTTGACATCTTGATTTATTTTTGACAGAATTTTGAGTCATGGACAAGACTATAGAAGGTCAAGGGCTCCCTTTTATTAGGACAAAGCATTCATACGTCATAAAAGGTTTATAGAGGATTTGTTAAGGGAAAAAGGGTGGAAAGGATTGAGGATTAAAAGGACAGGGATTGCTCAAGGGACGAGCTCAAGTTAAATGTTAAGTGGATGAGTACTCGACTAACAGTAGAATGGTCGTAGATGCAAGGCATTAAGGGGCTTAGGTTCTGGTCAGCCTTCAAGAGAAGATAGACGATAAGTCCCTGATCCATACTTGTGCGTGATGATATAAGGTCCGAGCCAATTAGGAGCAAATTTGCCTCGTTTACTCCATTCCATATTGGTCACATGTTGGTGATGATTAAGAAGTTGGTTGATGTGGTCGCTGATTTGTCGAGACTGGTCAAGGGCCGGGTCGAGATTTGTGTTTGGTCATGATTAAGAGGTTAAGGTTGATGATTGGTCAAGGTTTGGTTGCTTGGTCGAGGTCTGGTTTGATGATTGATTGAGGTCATGGTTGATGTGCGATTGATGTTTGGTTGAGGTCATGATAGGTAGTATAAAGTCGAACTCCCCCTAGCCATTTGGTGGTAGGAAGAATGTCTAACACCCAGTGTGGATGAGATGGAGAGAAGATGAGGGGGAGAGACCTGGGTACCCCACCTGGTTGATAGGTCAGGGGTTCCACGTGGATGGTGTTTATGCAAAAAAAAAGCCTAGGAGGGATGGAAACCACCGACTCCGTAGGTGAGGATGGAAGAATAGGCGAGTCTAGAAGGGATTGGTCGATGGTGGGTTCATGGCAAAGGTTTGTGGAAGCCTTAGTGGGGTCATGATATCCCAGGCCATACTGTTTCTTGGCATTGTCATCATTGAGCGTCTCGATGGGCTGATGGGAGCCCTGCTCATAGCGCCCAAAACCAAAACCCTTCCATGCACACCTATAAAGGTAAGTGTGTGCAAAGGTGGGGTTGCCAAGAAATGATAAGTTTGATGTGAATGGTTGGGGTGAAGAGAGAGGGTTCCCATCAAGAGGAGCTTGGTTGAGCCCCCCATAGATGAGGTTGGTTCGGAGGTGAGGAGGACCATAAGGAATGATCATTCCAATCCGACAGTCATAGCTGGGGCTATGGTGAAGGCGTCTATACTCTTGCGGAGTTTAGAACATGTCTAGGGTCAGCAAGTGATATTCCCCAAGTGAAATTTTTTAGAAGATATCATCCATGGGGTCCTTGGTTGTCGTTTGAGAAGGAGGGGTGAGGGCGACCGCCGGTTGTGAACTAGTTCAAGCTTCCATAGATGGAGGTGGTGCTAGGGTTGATGCCTTAAGAGGAATAAGAATGTCATTTGGGCGATAGGTTGTGTTACAAGTCTTGAAAGGGGATGGGTCGGCAGGAATGACATGGACTTGTCTGTCGTGTTCAAATTTGACGCAACGGTGAAGTGTTGAAGGGACGCAAGCCATGGCGCAGATCCAGGGTCACCCTAATAGCATGTTATATTGGAATTATCCCTCAATGATGTAAAAGAGCTCTAGGATTGTGCACGAGCCAACATGAATATGGAGGACAACAGTGCCAATAGTGTTAGCGGTGGTGTCATTAAAGGATCTAAGGGTTGCATCGGTCTTTGATACACAATTCTTGGGAAGAACCAATTGATCAAAGGTATGGGTAGAAATGATATTAATGCTAGCACCTCCATCAATCATAACACACTTAATACGTGTCTGATCAACGTAGGCTATGATGAAAAGAGCAGCGTCCTGATCCTCCAAGGTAGTGGTAGGAATTTTAGAATCACTAAAAGTGATAGAGGCGACAGGGGATAAAGAATGGACTAGGGCGGCTAGTGGTTGAGGGTCTTCAGGTTGGACCTCTACTGCTTGTAAGGATTTGATGAGGGCTTGATGATGTTGAGGTGAGGTTTGGATGAGGTCATAAAGGGACATCTTCATAGGCGTCTAGTGAAGCTGTTTCAACATGGAGTCATGAATTAGCCTAGAAGAGGAAGAAGAAAAAGGCTGAGATGCACCAAGGATAGAAATTTTAGGCTTGGGCAGTTGAGGTGGCTTGACAAAAGGGTAGGTCCAAGGAATGGCAGCTTTTTCTTTTGCCTTATCCTTTTGTGACCTAGTGGTTATGTGGATAGCATTGATTTCAAAGATAGGAGGTGAAGAAGGTGGAGGGGTCTGCTGGTAAGATGTTGATGTGGTTGAAGAGGTTGGATGGGAAGGTGTCGAGGGTCGATCAAGAGTGTCCTCAAGGAAAACAATGTCCTTCTCCATATAGTGGCAAATGATGGCCTTGAGGGCACAACAAGCCTCGGTATCGTGTCCTGGCATATGATGGTATAAGCAAATCTTCGTGTCATCGAACCAAGAGGGCTTGGACCTGAGAGCTTGAAAAGGCCTGATGGGTGGAAGGGTTATGCTGGAAGTCTGCAAAAGTCAGTGCAATATCAATGAGTATGAGCCCACTAAAGGGTCCGTGCTAGTCTATGTGTGTGATGCTGGTGACTTTTACTTAGGCGGAGTTGGAGGAGGCTTCCGTACCACCTTTTGGGTTGGTGGTGCGGCCACATGTGAAGACGACACTTTCTTTGTGAGAGGTGCCAAATTTTTGAGAGGGGGTAGACTTGTGGTTGGCAAAGGAAGTAATGGAGGTAATTTGTTTTGGTTAAAGGTTGGAGTAGGGAGCACTCCGATTAGGGTAGAAGGATGAGGGCCTTAAATGGAGGGTAATGTTGATGGTGGAGGAGGGGTTCGCTTCTGTGGTCTGGCAGTCTTCTTCGACTTGGTTGGAAGACTACTATTGGCTGAGGTCTGGTCTAAGTCCACCTTCACTTGTGGGTGAGTGAGGGTAGAGACAGGGCAAATGCTGAGTGACTTGATTGGTTTAGATGGGGTAGATGTGGGTTTAGAAGTGGGAGTTTGGTCTTTGTTGAGAGTCTTGGGAGATTCTGCCTTAGGAGGATTGGCAGCATGAGACGAGATGGCATGGGAATGTTGAAGAGCTTTAAGACGCTCCCACAATCCCTTATGTTCCACTTTCCTTAAAGGGAGAAGTTTGATTTTCTCCAGTAGTCGAGAAAATGGTTGAGAAGATGTTAGATGTGTTTTGGGTCCTTGAGAAGATGTGAGTGGTTACAGGGCTAAAAATGTGTTAGGTGTGGCGGTAGTCTCGGACCCAAGGTGTGTGGGAGTCATAACTGGATTGTCGTTGGTCGAAGAAGATGGAGAGTTAGGTTCTTCTCTTGGTGGAGAAGGAACTAGAGAATGTGGCTCCTCAAGTGGGTAAAGGGCAGGGATGATGGTGCCCTCCACCTGCGGTCGAGGAGTAGGAAGGGTCGGGTCCTCCATAGGCAGCAGGAAGGAGGATGGTGAGACCGGTGGTGCCGGTAAGGTTGAGGCATCCTCTAAGATGAGAGAGATTGATGGAGAACTAACCGGTGAAAGAGGTTCATCTACACGTGATGGACTGATAGATGGACTAACCTCTTGGGTTTGGTCAGGGATGAAGGGCGAGACCGTATTGACTATTTGAATGTTGTGTTCATGAGTGTTGTCAATCAAGGTCTGGACATTGTTTTGGGTCGGTGGATGATTGGGGAATGGTTGCTTGAAAATGTCGATGCCCTAATTAGGAGGTGCATTGGGATTGTCTAGGATGAGGTCACCCTTTTCAAGCATGTCTTGGATTATGTTTTTAAAGGTCTTACAGTTACCCATGTCATGACCTTTGACATGGTGGTAATTGCAGAAGTCATTTTCCCTATACCATGTAGGGATGGCGTGTGAGGGATCAAATTGTGGAGGTGGTCGGATCTAGGGGAGATTGAGAACCCACTATCTAACAAGTTTTTCCAACATAGACGCGTATGATTCTCTAAGAGGAGTATACTGTCATTGTACGTATCTCTGCTAGAATTGGCGGGTGGCACTCTGAGATGTGGATGGCTCAGGCTGATTGGTTGAAGAGGATGAAGGTCTAACGACCACAGCGTTAGCTGAAGCTTTAGACTTAGGATTGGATGATGAAGGTTTAGAAGAATAGGAGTCATTGATATTAGAGTTGGGATTCTTGCTCCGCAACTTGAATTTATTCTCCTCGATGGCACGTAATTCAAGTTTGTGGGCCATTGTGAAGGCTTCATCGAAGGTGCGGAAGGTCTGAACCCGTAAGGTGGAATAAATATGTTTGGCGCAGGCTTGGGAGAAAAGTTCAATAAGTTCAGGTTGAGTTAAGGAAAAGGAGAGTTGATTGATGAGGCCCCTCCAGCGAGCGACAAAATTAGCAATGGATTTGTCCTCGAATTGGTGGATAGAATAGAGGTCTGTGATTGAGACCTTATTGGTGATGTTGATGGAGAAGTGATCAAGAAAGAGCTGGGCCAGTTGTGTAAATGTGAAGAGGGAATGGCTGGCAAGAGAGCTGTACCAGTCAAGTGCAACACCAAAGAGAGACATAGGAAATGTGTGTAAAAGCAATGCGTCATCATGGGAAATAAGGTAACAGGCATGTCTGAATGCCCGTAAGTGCTGTTGTGGGTCTTCCTTGCTTTGAAAGCAAGAAAACTTATGAATCTCCCATTGAATGGGGTATGGCCTGATCGGGACAGAAGGATGAATGGGCTCATTGCAAATTTGCTCATATAAGAGAGCATTGTGTGAGCCAAAAATGGAGGTCTCTAGGCTAGACATCTTGTCCATCAGCACTTTGATGATATCTACTGACGGATTGGCAGGTGGAGCACCCCATAGATTATAAGGCGCTTGAAAGATATTGAGAGGGGCATATGACGTGGTTGGTTGTGTAGACGCAACATATGGGTAGCTAGTTATCGGGGCAAAAGTTGAAGCCAAGGGCACTTGTGTTATGGGGTTGGTAGGCACAAGTTGGATAGGGGCTGTCAAAGATGGTTGAGGAGTGGCCACACTTGTTGAAGGGTAGATAGTTACTCTTGTGTTGATAGGTGCAAGAGTAGGGGGGATAGAGACCACTAGGTTTTGGAAAGGTGTAGGATTTGGTTAAGTAGTTTGAGGTTGAGGGGGTATCGAAACCCCCATAGAGGTAGGTCTAGAAGGAGAGGATAAATTTTGAAGGTAGGACATGATTGGGTTATTAGTCGAGGTGTTGGCTTGATTGTCTATAGGTTGAGTTGTAGATACTGTTGATGTGATCATTTTCTCGACTAAGGAAGTTGGCATCCCATAGATTGGGTTGCCTAGGGAGTCTCGCATTTGGCTATGCACGAGATAGTGTTGCAAGGCTTTGACGTTGAGGTCCAAGAATCATGCAAAATCTTGGTCCCCTTCTGGGACAATAGGAGTCTGGGGTGGGGTTGCGCGAGTAGGAGTTCTTTTAGTCTCCGAGTGGAAATCCATTATAGGACTGGTTATGGATGGTGAAGGAAGAAGCGGTTATTGCCTCGCATGGTCAAGAAGAGCCTTGGTTTGACTGTGTGTCAAAACCATTCAAGGCAAGAAAGGGTCAGGTTTCAGAAAACTATGTTTTTTTAGTTTCAAAAAACTCAGAATGTAGTTTTGATAAAAAAGGGGCAGGTTTTAAGGTTACTGTTTTGAAAAAAAAGAACAGTGATAGAGACTGACATCGGTTAAAAAAATTGATGTCGGTGAGAAAGATGGCCGACGTCGGTCAGATAACTGATGTCGGCGATAAAAGGTGGCCAACGTTGGTGGTAAAACTGATGCCGGTGACTGTGTTTTCCAGAAACTAAAAAGACTTGAGAGTTTTTTGGAAATCAAAGAAGAAGAACATCCTCACTAGCTCAAACAAGCAGGTAAGAACACAAAATATGAAGAACACAAGCAGAGCCTAAGCGTTAAATCCCTAGAAATAAATTATTAAGCTCGTGTGGCTTATGCCTTAAAGTGATGTTTGGGGAGGTTGGCTATTAGAAGAGTCCTAGAAGAGGTAGTCTATGGATGGTTTCAGGTTTGTTTATGCGCTCAAAAGTCTGTGTTAGATTCGGTACGTGGCCTGGTGCTAAGGAGAAAGCTCCCCTCACTTCACGATCCCAGTGATGAGCTGGTCTTGCTTAGCCAAAATATACCTTGCCTAGAGATTATCCTCTGCTAGAGAACGGAGTGGGCTTTCCCCTTGGTGGTGAAATCCAAGTGGGATTGCTGGGACGGGGTAAGGTATCCGCTGGGTGATGAAATCCCAGTCGGGCCTTGTCTCAAGTAAGTTTGATGTTTGATTTAGTGCAAGTGGTTCGATTGTGTAACATCAAGTGGACTACGATTAATTCAATATGCAGTTATTAATTACTAAGTGTGGACTAAGAAATGCAAGCAAGCAGAAATGCATTGCAGTGTGTTTTAATGCCCAAGTCGAAATGTTAAGTTGGAATGAAAACAAGTTGAGAAAGGGTTGAAGAATATGATTTTTGACTAGTCTATAAATGCAAGAAAAGAAAGAAAAGTTCTTTTTATTCTTGCTTATGATGTCTTTTAGAAGAGAGAGAAAGAGGTGAAGAGGGAGAAACCTAATGCACCTAAAAGAAAAAAAGAAGGAAAGGAACCCAAGGAAGGCCCTAAGGGTCCCACCGGGTGTGCCAGAATGTTTCTATGCTATTTTCGCTTTCTACATTCAAAGAGAATTAAGAAACTAGAAGAAATGGTCTAAGGCTTGTATGTACCTGGATGTAGTCATGCGCACCGTAATCCAGATGAAGTGAGAACTCCTCTTTGGTTGTGGAGGATGACACCTGTAAAAGAAAGAGACTAAAACAAAGAAGGTGTTAGATAAGGAAATGGTGGGTTGCCAAGCAAAAGCCTGATCCCAGCAGCAAAAGCTTGAGGGATGTCAACCCACTGATTAATAAAAATATGTCTGATAAAGGATAGAAAGATAAAAGACTAAAAATGATTAAGACAAAATGAAAAGTGGAAGCAAATGCTTACCTGAATGTTGTTGTCGGCCTAGTCACAGTCGCCGGTGTCGGTGGTCCTATCGGCGTCAGTTGTCAAGGCTGTCGATGTCGGTTAGTCTACCAACGTTGGTTGGGGAAGTGACTGGCGTCGATTGGGGCAGTAGTCTGTGGATGAGTTCTAGATAGGATTTTGGTTTTTAGATGGGTCTGAGATAGAGTTTTGGGCTTGGTTGGGTCTGGGTCTATGCAGGATAATAAAACAGTAGATAGAATATTTAATAAGAACTAAGGCAGAGGGTATGTTGTTAGGAAAAGGGGTAAGGGGTAGGAAAAAGACCTTTTAGCCTTTCTGTGAAGTAATTTAGTCAGGGTGATTATATTGGTCTTATGATGGTCTGTAAGTCTCTGATAGCTTGTGCTGAGTTGATTAGACAGAGGGTGTTTGTCTAAAGAGATACTAAACGGGTGTCAGAGGCAAAGAAAAGGGAATAAGAGGTGAGAGAAGGCTTTTTAGCCTCTCTGGGAAGAATAGAGAAGGTTGGGTCAAGGATGCTTGGAATAGACAGTAGACAAAATGCTAATATATTTGAAATGATACTGAAATAAAAACAATACAAATACTTAGCTATGACATGAGTTAGCAAAGGTGCAGAAGCTATGTTTCCGTTACCGCTGGTGATGGAGATATCAGGCAATCCCTGTGTAGAATGTCTGATGTAAGACCTTGGTGCCTAGAAAATGCTGTTAAGAATGCTAATCCCTGCAAGAAAACAAGAAGCTAGAGCACTGGAAAGCAAGAGCACATGAGAACTTTGTTTCGCCAGAAGAAGTTTTTAGATTCGTGATTAGCTCCAGAGATTAACGATTTTTGATTCGCCCTGTCCAAGGTTAGAAATTTGGTTTAAGTAAAACCGATGTCGGTGATCCCGCGGGCGTCAGTTGACATTTGACCGACGTCGGCGGGTGGAGAACGAGTAAAAGAGCCACCAAGCCCATTCTCCATCTGCCAAGTGCATGATCCGTTGGAGAATTGTCGAAGGTTGGGCTAAATTTGCAGGAGAGTTGGTTAGGCGGTTAGAAAGAAGTAGGAATAGGTCTTGGGTGAGTCATAAGGTGGGAAATAGTCCAAGGCGAGGTGTCAAATGAGGTGTTATAGGTGATGTGTCAAAGGGGAGGATATTAATAATAAATTATTATTTTTAAATTAGTAAGTGCATGGTTTAGGAATGGGTTAGGAATGGACCAAGGGGGAGGATGACCAAGGGTTAGACACGATTTCGGTGTCTACAGATATTTTTTTAAGATAGGAGAAGATAGAGGTAAATGGTCAAGTGGAAGAGGTAAAGGTGGAAGCAAGAAGTGAATGATTAAGTCCCCCATAGATTAAGTTGGTTTTATGGTTGGGAGGCCTGAAAGGAATTATGGTTATGATGTTGGGTTCATAACTAAGATCATGGTTGAGGTTCTTATACTCTTGAGGAGTAGGGAAAGAATCCAAGGTTAAAATAGGATACTCCCTTAGTGAGAAACATTAGAACATGGATTCCAAGGGATCCTCTATAAGGATCTAAGAAGAAGGGATATAAGATCTAGTTGAAGCTTTATCGATGATAGGGGTGGATTTTTTCTTTATTGGTGGTGATGTGGATGAGGGAGGAAGAAGAATGTCATTGGGTTGATATGTCATGTTGTAAGATGTGAAATGACTAGGGTTAACTTTTATGGTAATGACTTGACCCTCATGTTCGAACTTGACACATTGATGCAAGGAGGATGGGACACAACTCATGACATGGATCCAAGGGTTTCTAAGAAAGATGTTATATTGGAACTTGTCTTATATATTGTAAAAGAGTCTTGGAATTGTGTGAGGTCCCAAGTAGATGTGGAGGATGACTATCTAGGGTAGTAACTATAGTATCATTAAATGAGTGGAGGACCACTATAGTTTTTGACATGGTATTATTAGGAAGTTGGAATTGGTCATTAGCATGAGAGGAGATAATGTTAATACTAGATTATCCATCAATCATCACCCTTTTGATGTGGGTTTAATTTATGTATGTAATGATTAAGAGGGGAACATTGAGATCTTTAAAATAAACAAAAGGTATTTTTGAATCCTGGAATGTGACAAAGGTATAAAGTTAAATGTCTCCAATAAAGTATGCAAGAGGTTGAGGGTATTTTATTTAAACCTCTATTGATTATAGGACCTATATCAATGCTTGAAAATGATGGGGTGTGGTGATGATTAGTTTGTAAAGTCTCATCTTCATTAGTGTCTAGTGAAGTTGTATTAACACTATTCACTAGACAGATTCAGAAGGGTTGGAGGGAGAGGCACCCAAAATGGATATTTTAGGTTTTGGTGAAAGTGAAGGCAAAGGTGAGGGTGCTTATATTCATTTGGAATGTTGAGGGTGGAAGGATATTCCCATGGTATGGATAGTTTGGCTTTTCCCTTATCCTTTTATTAGGCCCTAGATTAGGTAACCAGATGGATAGTGTGGATGAGGAGAAGTATTGGGCTAGATGGATGCTTCGATTATTCCTTACACTTGGGTGAGAGTAGAGGATTAAGTTTTGGATGGGTCCATTTATTAGTTTTGTTGGTAATGGGATCAAGGGAGGTTCATCTGATAATAGATCATCCTCATCCCATAGGTATGGATAAGTGCTTTGAGAGCTTTGTAGTTCTCTATGTCATGTCTAGGTGTCCTATGGTATGAGTAGATTAAACCATCATTGAACCAATATAGCTTAGGACTTGAAGGGTTGAAGGTTTTGAAAGGTGGTAGGATTAAAGAATAAGTTTTCAACAAACTTTGTAAAATAGTTGAATAAGATTTGAGTAAAGGTGTTTAGGGTGTTTTATTTTTGGTTTTAGGAGTGGGAGTCTTCTTAGAAGTAGGATTCATCACAGAATTTGTAGGTGGTGGAATGGTTATGGTAGGTGTTATTGGTTGGGATTTTTTGGTTATAGTTGGTTTTGAGGTGTAATATTTAAAATTAGATGATAAAGGTTTAGAGATAGGTGGGAAGGTAGAGTTAGATAGGTCATTTAAGAATGATGGGGAGTTTGATGATTTGATGGGGCTAGGCAAAGGTAGAATGAAAGGAAAAGGTTTAGTCTGGGTAGTTTTGTGAGGGTTCACTCTCTTGGTAGAAAGATGATCTCCAAGGATGGTAGAAGGATGGGATCCTAAGATAAAAGGTAGGAGGGAATGATCTAGGAGTATCTATGTCTTTATTTGAAATAGAAGTCATCAAATTGTGGAATGATCATTGGCACAATGTAGAGCTCAACAAGAGATTTTTGGTGTAATTTAAATGGGTTGATTTTGAGCCCATATGCATAAGATATCACATATTGAATATTAAATAGGGAAAAAGATGACATAGGTAATATGGTGTAATGGACGAATGTTGTAGTGACATGTGGTAGTAAGTTCATGTGAAAAAAATGGTTTCGATAGAACATCTAGTTGGAAATAGACAAGTGTTGAATGGAGAGTGGTCCACATGGTGGGTCCTCAAGCCACCATGTGGCTTACCACCATTATAATATCCATGTTCAAATTACCCTTTAACAATATAATTATTAACTATGGGTTTGAAATTGGAAGCACACCAATTTCCCATGGTTTTCATAGCCCATCATAACATGCCATGTTCACAAGCCAACCAAAAAACCCACATACCAAGTTTGCCACAAAGGCTCCATGCCACCACCTCATTAATTCCCATGATAATGCCAATACTGAATAACATGCCCAATTCCTACATATAGTAATCCCACCACTACACCCATGGGTTTAAGCACTATATAAAGTCCTCAAAGTGTTATTTGAAGGCATGTTTTTCAATGTATTTTGATGGAGATAAGGCATGCACAAGGGTGTTTAGAGACTTAGAGAGATTTTCAAAGGCATCAAGCTATATAATTTTGGTTTAAGAGTATCGCTTTGATAGAGTTAATCTCATAAAGATGATTTGAGATACTTATAAAGGAATTGTAAATATAATTTTCAACAATTTAATGGACTGATCCTCACTTTTGAGTGGATCTAGAGATGTAGGCCATTATGCCAAACTCTATTTATCAAATAAGTTTAGAATTTATGTCAAATTGTCTCATTTATTATTATTACACTCTTTAAATTTAGTATATTATGGATATTTTAAAAAAAAAATTAAATTTTGTAATTATTTAAGATATAATTTTTTATTAAATCATGATTTTAAGGTTTTGATTCATTAGTCAAGTGTATTTTCCACTGTTACAACACTTGATTGTTATCAATTATAGATCATATTTTTTGTATCAGAGTGGAATTTAGTATTTAACTTTGTGGATTGCTATTGTATGTTAACAAAGTCAAGATCTAGGTGGGGTGAAGGAGAATTGGTTGATTACAATCCAAAGGTTAGATCAAGATGTACTACAAAAATGGGAGATGACTTTCAGTCTGAATGAGATTTTTGATAGGGCTTCTTAGAAATAAAGGATATGGTTGATGAGATTTACCATGAAAGATGAAGAAAAATAGAGCATGATGAAGGTGGTAAAAATTCTAAGAAACCTTCCTCCTCTTCGAATGATGATAAATAGAAAAAAACTATTGAATATATCCCTTCACTAATGCTAGATATTAAGTTTGAATTATCGATGTTTAATGGTGAGATTAATGCAAAAAGTTGGATAACTAGATAAATCAAATTGAATTATATTTTAGCATTAAAATATTGTAGATGTTGAGTCTAAAATTCTCTTGGCTACTCTTCGAATGGGACGCACAACTATCATCTAGTGGGAGAATAAGTTGAAGGAAAACAAAATTAACACAGGTAACTAAATTTCCACTTAGAGTGAACTTGTTGATGAACTTAGAAAGAAATTTTATCATTTAGGCTATCTGTAATAAGATATGATGGATTGGTAATCCTTTAGACAAATTAAAGGTTAAAGTTTTCAATAATATAAATAGGGATTTAGGAAAAAAGATTTACTTTTGAATATTCCTCTTTATACACAGGAAACACTACTTAAGTACATAGGTGGGTTTCATAGTTACTTGAAACACATGAGTCTTATTTTAAATCCCACTAATTTAGATGAATCATGTGTTAAATCCATTCATTTAGAGGCTAGAGGAAAATATACAAAAGAATATTTTCCTAAAAGTAAGCAATCTAATGTTAAACATTCTAAAGGGCAAAGTTGTAGAAAGGGTAAACAAAATCCACTATTACTATTCGTAAAGAAGAGACTAATCCAATTTGAAATCACTATAAGAAAAATCATGATGAGTATAAGTGTGTTTCTACGCTAAATCGCTTTCTACATTCAAAAGATAGAGAAATGAGAAACTTAAAGAAATGGTCAAGGCTTGTGTACCTGGATGTAGTCTGCGCACCGTAATCCAGATGCTGTGAGCACTCCTCTTTGGCTATGGAGGAATGACACCTGAAAGGAATTGTCAGCCTGATCACAGTCGCTGAGGTCGGGGGTGTTGCCGGCGTCGGTTGTCTGGTCTACCGTCGTCGGTTAGTCTGCCGATGTCGGTTGGGGTAATGACCGGCGTCGGTCGGGGCAGTGGTCTATAATTGGGTCTGGTCGAGTTTCTTGGTCCATGGACGGGTCTATGGATGGGTCTGGTCTGGGTCTGGTCCATGGACAGGTCTGAGACAAAGTTTATGGACGTGCTTGAATGGTTTGGGGAATGGTCTGGGTCTGATTGGATGCCCTATGCAGGGTCTTTGTTGGCAGGAGGGATGATCTGACAGAAGGATCAAATAGAAGGCAGAGATAGCAGAAAGATAGGGTTTAGGCCTGGTCTAGTATGGGGATAGGATGCTGAATCTAGTTCTAAAACAAATGACTAGAAAACACAAATAAAACACAGAAGAAAACTTACTTGTGTCCTGCTGAAGGAGTGGTGTTGATCTTGTACCTGTTGCTGGTGTTGTTGGTTGATGCAGAGTCCCTATTGTGCTTGCAGAAGCTTGTTGTGCGAGGTTGACAGGAAGGAGAGTGGAATGCCAAAGTGCCAAGAGAATTCTGTTTGCCAGTCCAGGGGGGGTCTGCAATGAATGTAGGAAACGGTCTTGAAGGCTACCGATGCCGGCAGAATCACCGACATCGGCCGCAGGGTAGCCGACGTCGGCAGCGACAGAATGGGGACAGAGACTAAAAATAGCCTCTGTCCGTTCTTGCATGCCGCCGGGTCGAGGGGTCATGGAGAAATGGTCATGAGGATGCTTAATGGGCGTGGGAGGAAGATAAAAGGGAGATTTGGGGTAATAAAAGCTAGGAGGGAGGTGGGGGGGATCCAAGGAGGGGATCCAAGGTGGCAAGGGTGAGGTGGAAAGGGGGCCACTAAATCAAAATGTTTAAGTTATTTTAATTTAATGAATGTAGGGGACTAGGACAAGGGTTAGGATATAGGTCGAGGTGGATGAGGGGGGAAGAATGAAAGATGACCAAGGTGCAGACACATTTTTGGTGTCTATATTTGCCCCTTTTTGTCTTGTTGGTTGTTCTTGACGAACTACAATACAAAAACAGGAGTTGGTTACCCCAGGATGAGGATGAGGTGTTCCCCCCTCAAAGCGAGAGTCAAGGGAAGGGAACCAAAGATCGAGTGTCGATTTGACATAGAGATGGATAGAGAGAGGGTGAGCGAAAATGCTGCAATAGTCGTGATTGCATGTATACCACTTCACGGGATGGTCGGGTCAAATTGTCGCATGTTGAGGGTCGAGGAGTGCCAAAATTGAAGTAGTCGAGCCCCAGCATTTAGTCATCTGCTGATTGGGTTACTCAATCTAAGCTAAAGCTCCAAATGGTTGTCGTGTTCTAGGTATCCCAGGCTCAGGAAGTGCTCCCAGAAACACGAAAAAGTCACAAGTAGTGCGGATCAACTGGCTTGCGATCCGATACTTGTGAGGGTCTGAAATAGTCTGCGGACAGTTTTGCTAACCAGTCGTGAGGTAGCATACAGGAAAAAACAACAAAGGCAACATTGTCTTGGAAGTGGTCAAAGTCAGAGGAGATAGGCATGATCTCCAATGGTTATGGGTCAAGGTAGATGGATGGACGAAAGGATGCGGCCGAGCTAACCTCAGAAGACGTCATGTGATCTGAGTGCTGCCTACATAGCCCTTTGTGTAAAGGGCCTCAGGCCAATGTAGTTCTCCCAAAAGGGAGGAAGGGTCAAAGGGATGGAATTGGTTTTGGTTGAGGGCAAAGTCATGGTCAAAAGGAGGAAAGAAGGTTTGTCCATCAGAGAGATGAAAAAACAAGGGTGGTCGAGTTAACCCCAGATAATGTCATATCATCTGAGTGCTGCCTACATAGCCCAAGTCATAGGGCCTCAGACCAATGTAGTTCAGACTGAAAGGGGCCGAGTGGTAGACAGGTGGTTAAAAGATTTGAATGATTGGCTTTGGTCAAGGTCAGAATGATGAGGAGAAAAATGATGCTACAACGTTTTCCAAATGGTGTATTCTGCAACATTGGTCGAGAGGTCTTTCACTCCTAGCAATTGTCCATAGTCATGATGGACGTATACTAAAAATCAATTGGGGTCTATTTATGCTTCAGAAAGTATTGGTTTATGCTTAACATAAATTGGGTCTAGTCGATAGTTTCCATGTGTATTGTTGCCCATAGAAACTATGTGAAAAGGACTAAGGCGATGTCTGATGTCATGATGCAAATGATGAAAATGTTGAGGTTGGAGTTGAGTTGATTGGGTTTGACAAGTGATGAAGTTGAATGTGACCAAAGTGTAGAGGATAAGTGAAAGGCAAATTGCTCTTTCATTGACAAGGACCGAAAAGAGAGCATAGATAGGGGTTGTTAGAACAAAAGCCCCATTCATGTGTTGTATCGGTGACCAGGGTTGTGTTAGAACAGTAATCGAATCACTTCAACATTAAAGTGAGCTTAAAGTCCCTTGAGTAGGTGTTATGATAGGAAGAGAATAAGGTAACCCAGTTTAAGAGCAGGAATAACCTTGCCCCTTTTTATAGGAGACCCTGAGACAACTATAAGCCAAGTCCATGACCCATTTTTTTTTTTTTTTTTTTGGGTGCAGACTGATCGATGTGGGAAGTCTACATAGAGATGTCATTTTGTTTTGTGGTCATGTTGTGAAGCTGATCGATGCGGGAAGATTCTAAAAAAATGATGTTTGTAGCAAGACTTAGTCATAGCCATCCTTTGAGGGAGTGGTCTATATTGTTGCTTTATATAAGTTTGAATAGTTGTCCTTCGAGGGAGCAGTCTATTAGCTACAGCAATGATAGTACAACTATCCTTCGAGGGAGCAGTCTGCTTTTTGATTTGATTTTGTGACCTTGGATATGTTTTGACATCTTGATTTTTTTTATTTTTATTTTTTGAGTCATGGACAAGACTATAGAAGGTCAAGGGCTCCCTTTTATTAGGACAAGGCACCCATGCATCATAAAAGGGTTGTAGAGGACTTGTTTAAGGGAGTAGGGTTGAAGGAATTAGGATTAGGAGGACGAGGATTGCTCAAGGGACGAGCTCAAGTTAAATGTCAAGTGGATGAGTACTCGACTAATAGAAGAATGGTCGAAGATGCAATGCATTAAGAGGCTCAGGTTCTAGCCATCCATCGAGAGAAGACAGACGATAGGTCCCTGACCCATACTTGTGCATGATGATGAAAGGTCCAAGCCAATTAGGGGCTAATTTGCCTCGATTACTTCACTCCATATTGGTCACGTGCTGGTTTTCTTTGAGGATGAGGTCTCCGATGTCGAAATCTCATTCTCACAAATTTTTGTCATAGGCTCGCTTGATGCGATTTTGATAGACATGGAGATGATTGAAGGCAGCAAGACAGTGCTCGTCAAGTAACTCTAGTTGAGCTAAGCGATCTTGACGAAAGTCATCATTGGAGAGAATGTCATGCAAAGAGATGCAGAGAGACGGGATATGTACTTCGAGAGGTAGGACAGCCTCTGTTCTGTACACGAGAGAGAAAGGGGTAGCACCCATAGAGGTTCGGATGCTAGTGCGGTAGGCCCACAAAGCGAAGGGAATATGAATGTGTCAATCCCTTCCTGTGTCATTGACCACCTTCATGAGAATCTTAGTCAAAATTTTGTTGGAAGCCTCGGCCTGCCCATTTACTTGTGGGTAGTAAGGCCAAGAAAAGCTGAGTTGGATGCCAAATGAGTCGCATAGCTTTTGGACAGTCTTGTTTTTGAAGGACTTGCCGTTGTCAGTGATGATTTTGTGAGGAACACAAAAATGACAGATGATGTGGCTGCTAATGAAGTTGACAATTTTTTTGGCTTTTGTGGAGACGAGAGGAATGGCTTCCACCCACTTGGTGAAATACTCAGTGGCAGTGATGATGGATTGATGATGAAGAGACAAGTGAGGGTTAATCTCACTGATGAGATCTAAACCCCACTGAGAAAAAGGCCAGAAATCTTGAGTGACTTGTAAGGCGTGGCTAGGGAGATGAAGCAAGTTAGAGTGCTGCTGACACTTGATGCAACGCCAAACATAGTCGCTACAGTCTTGATGAAGGGTGGGCCAATAATGACCCAGGCGAAGGATGCGCTTGGCAACCGAGTTTCCACTGAAGTGTCTGCCATAAATCTCATCGTAGACTTGTTTTATGGCATGAGAGGCTTCAGTGGAGGTGAGATAGTGAAAAAGAAGGCCGTCAAAGCCTTGCTTATAGAGAAGACCCCCTAGCATGGTATAGCGAGCTGTGTGCTTGATGAAAGCTCATTGCACATTGCTAGAGAGGTTGGGAGGAATGACACAAAGAGACAAGTAGTCCACAAGTTGCTTATACCAATCATCTCGTAGACTAGAATTGACAGTGTTGATATGATTGATGTGAGAAGAGATGTATGAAGGCAACGGTACACGATGCACCGTGACAAAAAGTCAAGATGATGATGATGAAGACGGGATATGCAAGTCAAGAGAAGCCATGGTGTCAACAAACTTGTTCGTAGAGCGTGGAACAGTCTGCAAGAGGTAATGGTCGAAAGATGCCAGAAGAAGGTCAACACGGTTTTTATACCTTTGTAAAACTTTGTTTTTACAGAGGTATGAACTGTTGACTTGATTGACGATGAGCTGCGAGTCACCAAAGATGTTAATAGACTTGATGCTGAGAGAAAGGGTGGTTTGAAGTCCCAAAATTAAGGCCTCGTATTCAGCCATATTATTGGTACAATCAAAGTCAAGCTTGAAAGACATAGGCATGGGCTCCCCTTCGAGTGCGATGGGGATGACCCCCACACCCCCACCGAGTTGACATTTGGAGCCATCAAAGAACATGGTCATTTGGTAGACGGTGTCATTGGCGGAAAGTGTGGCGATGGACTCGTCGGGAAACTCACACTGCAAAGGTTAATTGTCGGGAAGAGGGGCATCTACCAGTTGGTCAGTGATGGATTACCCCTTGATAGAGTTCTGCTGGATGAATTCGAGGTCAAACTCAGCAAGCAGCATGAGCCACCGAGCCATACATTGATTCTGATATGGATTGGAGTGCATGTATCGAAGAGGGTCGGTGTGAGTGACGACAAAGGTCTTGTGGTTGAGAAGGTAGTGGTGGAGCTTGGTAGCGGCAAAGACTAATGCCAAATAGAGTTTCTCAGTATGAGTATATCGAGTTTCATAGTCGACCAGTGTTCGGCTGATATAGTAAACCGCTTGCTCACGGTGATGCTCATCTCGGTGCACGATCATGGCACCTAACGAATGGTTGGTGGCAGAGATATAAAGGTAGAAGGGTTGGTCATCTTTAGGTGGAATGAGGACTGGTGGAGAGACCAGATAGCTTTTGAGGGCTTCAAAAGCCTCTTGACAGTCCTCATCCCATTTAAAAGAGACGTCCTTCTTAAGGAGATGATGAAAAGGTTGGTAGCGGTCAGAAAGCTACGAGATGAAACATCGAATGGACTGGAGCTTCCCTTGTAGACTACGAAGCTACTTGAGATTGGTTGGGGGTGGCATCTCGAGAATAGCACAGATCTTGGCAGGATCTATCTCGATGCCATGGAAGGAAACGATGAAGCTAAGGAGCTTGCCTGAGAGGACCCCAAAGACGCATTTCTTGGGGTTAAGGCAGACATTATACTAAAGAAGGCAAGAGAAGATGATCTTGAGAATGGTCAGGTGGTCACAGCGAAGCTTGGACTTGCCGAGAAGGTCATCTACATAGTCCTCCATGATTTTGTGGAGGAGATCATGGAAAATGTAGGTCATGGCACACTGATATGTGGTGCCAGTGTTCTTCAAGCTAAAAGGCATGACTCGATAGCAGAAAGTCCCCCATGGGGTGATAAAGGTGGTCTTGTGCTGATCTTCCAGTGCGATCAAGATTTGATTGTATCCTAAAAACCCATCCATGAGAGATAGCATCTCATGGCCGGCCGTGAGATCAACAAGCTGGTCAATGTTAGGAAGAGGGAAGTCATCTTTGGGATAGGCTAGGTTAAGGTCGCGATAGTCCATGCAGATCCAAATCCCCCCAGTCACTTTGGTGATTGGGATGATGTTAGAGACCCACTGCGGATAATCGATGGGCTGGATGAAGGAGATGGAAAGGAGGCGCTGAAGCTCCTCTTTGACAAGGAGCGCAACGCGAGGATGCATCTTTCAAAGCTTTTGCCTAACAGGCTTAGCCTCTAGTTTGGTGACAATGTTATGGGTAGAAATGGTGGGGTTGATGCCAGGCATGTCACTGTAAGTCCAGGCAAAGGCCTTGCTATGGTCTGAGAAGAACTAGGTATAGTCAAGCTGCTCTTGAGCATCTAAAGATTGGCCAATCTTTAAGATGTGAGGAACATCAGAAGAAGGGAGGTTGATGTCAATGGTTGATTCATTTAACATAGCTTGGGTCTCAGAAGGGAGGGAACACTGGATAAAAGAGTCGTCAGCGCCCATGTAAGAGAGAATGGTATCGTCGTTAACGCAGTGAATAGTGTGAATGGTCACCGACTCATCTTCTATCATGCTGGGATGGATGAGAGGGAAGGACTTGGACACCCTATTTAGCTGATAGGTTAGGGGTTCCAGGCGGATGGTGTTTATGAAAAAAAAACTAGGAGGGATGGAAACCACTGACTCCATAGGTGAAGAAGGAGAAATGGGTGAGTTTGGAGGAGATTGGTCAATGGTCAGCTCAGGACAAAGGTTGGAAGGAGCCTGAGTGGGGTCATGATATCCCAGGCCATACCATTTCTTGGCATCATTGTCGTTGAGAGGCTCAATAGGCTGATGGGAGCCCTGCTCATAACGTTCGAAACCAAAACCCTTCCATGCACACCTGTAAAGGTAAGTGTGTGTAAAGGCAGGGTTGCCAAGAAATGAGAAATCTGATGTGAAAGGTTGGGGTGAAGAGATAGGGTTGCCACTAGTAGGAGCTTGATTGAGCCCCCCATAGACAAGGTTGGTTCGAAGGTGAGGAGGACCATAAGGCACGACCATCCCGATCCGATGGTCGTAATTGGGACTGTGGTGAAGGCATCCGTACTCTTGTGGAGTTTGGAACATGTCTAGGGTCAACAAGCGATATTCCCCAAGTGAAAGTTGTTGGAAGATGTCTTCCATGGGGTCTTTGGTCATTGCTTAAAGAAGAGGGGTAAGGGCGACCACCGGTTGCGAACTAGTCGAAGCTTCCACGGATGGAGGCGGTGCCGAAATTGATGGCTTGATGGGAATGAGGACGTCATTAGGATGGTAGGTTGTGTTACAAGTTTTGAAGGGTGAAGGGTCAGTGGGAATGGTGTGGACTTGCCTATCATGCTCAAATTTCACACAACGGTGGAGGGTGGAGGGGACACAAGTCATGGCACAGATCCAGGGTCGGCCCAGCAACATGTTGTATTGAAACTCTCCTTCGATGATATAGAAGAGATCCAAGACTATGCGTGGACCAATGCGAATGTGAAGGACAACTGTGCCAATGGTCGTGGCGGTGGTATCATTGAAAGAGTGCAAGATCGCATCAATTTTGGAGACGCAATTCTTGGGAAGAGCCAACTGATCAAAGGCATGGGTGGAGATAATGTTGATGCTAGCACCTCCGTCGATCATAACGCGTTTAATGTGTGTTCGATCAACATAGGTAGTGATGAAGAGGGCAGCGTCCTGATCTTCCATGTTAGATGTGGGAATCTTAGAATTGCTGAATGTGATGGAGGCAATAGGAGATAAAGAATGGACGAGGGCAGCGAGTGGTTGGGGGTCCTCAGGTTGGACCTCTACTGCCTGGAGGGCTCGAATGAGGGCTTGATGATGCTGGGGCAAAGTTTGAATGAGGTCATAAAGGGACATCTTCACAGGCATCTGGTGAAGCTGTTTCACCACGGAGTCATGAATCGGCCCAGAAGAGGAAGACGAAGAAGGCTGAGATGCACCAAGGATAGAAATTTTAGGCTTGGGTGCAAGAGGTGGCTTGATGAAAGGGTAGGTCCAAGGAATGACAGCTTTTTCTTTCGCCTTGTCCTTTTGCGACCTAGTGGTTATATGAATAGCATTGATTTCAAAGATAGGAGGTGAAGAAGGGGTCATAGCCTGCTGGTGAGATGTTGGTGTGGTTGAAGAGGTTGGATGGGAAGGGGTCGAGGTCTGGTCAAGAGTGTCCTCAAGGAGAAGAGTGTCCTTCTCCATATAATGGTGAATGACGGCCTTAAGGGCATAGCAAGTCTCAGTATCGTGTCCTGGCGTACGATGATATAAGCAAATCTTTGTGTAATCGAACCAGGAGGGCTTGGACCCGAGAGGTTGGAAAGGTCTAATGGGTGGGAGGGTTATGTTGGAAGTTTGCAAAAGTAGATGCAATATCAACGAGTATGAGCCCGCTAAAGGGTACGTGCTAGTTGATATGTGCGAGGTCGGTGACTTTTGCTTAGGCAGAGTTGGAGGAGGCTTCCGTACCACCTTATGGGTTGATGGTGCGGAGATAGGCGGAGATGGCACTTTCTTCATGAGAGGTACCACCTTTTTAGGATAGGGTAGGCTGGAGGTAGGCAGAGGAAGCAAAGGAGGCAACTGGTTTTGATTGGAGGTCAAAGTGGGAAGGATTTTGGTCAGGGTTAAAGGATGGGGGCCCAAAATAGATGGCACTGGTGACGGGGGAGGAGGCGTTCGCTTTTGTGGTCTAGCAGTCTTCTTCAACTTGGTTTGAAGACTACTACTGGTCAAGGTCTGGTCTAAGTCCACCTTCACTTGTGGGTGAGCGAGGGTAGAGACAGGGCGAATGCCAAGTGACTTGATAGGTTTAGATGGGGCAGATGCGGGTTTTGGTCTTGATGGGATTGGTTGAGGTTTGGGAGATTCTGCCTTGGGAGGATTAGCAGCATGTGATGAGAGGCCATGGGCATGCTAAAGAGATTTAAGACACTCCCACAATACCTGATGTGTCACTTTCCTTGAAGGGAGAAGTCCAATTTTCTCCACTAATCGAGAAAATGGCTGAGAAGATGATGGATGAGATTTGGGTCCTTGAGAAGATGTTGACGGTTGCAAGGCCGAAGATGAGATGGGTGTAGCAGTCTTGGACCCATGACATGATGAAGTCGTGACAAATTCATCTTTGGTTGGAGACGAAGGAGAGGCAGGTTCTTCCCTGGGTGGAGAAGAAATCGGCGAATGAGGCTCCTCAAATAGGTAAAGGGCAGGGATGATGGTGCCCTCCACTTGTGGTCGAGCAGTAGGAAGGGTCGGGTCCTCCATAGGCAGCAGGAAGGAGGATGGTGAGACCAGTGGTGCTGGTAAGGTTGAGGCATCCTCCAAGATGAGAGAGGTTGACAGAGAACTAACTGGGGAAGGAGGCTCGTCCACATGTGATGGAATAACCTCTTGAATTCGGTCAGGGATGAAGGGCGAGACCGTATTGACTGTTCGAATGTTGTGTTCATGAGTGTCATCAATTAAGATTTGGACATTGTTTTGAGTCGGTGGATGATTGGGGAATGGTTGCTTGAAGATGTCGATGGCCTGATTAGGGGGTGCATTGAGATTGTTTAGCGCGAGGTCACCCCTTTCAAGCATGTCTTGGATTATGTTTTTAAGGGTCTTGCAATTCCCTTTGTCATGTCCTTTAACACGGTGGTAGTTGCTGAAGTCATGTTCCCTATACCACACAGGGATGGTGTGTGAGGGATCAAATTGTGGGGGTGGTCGGATCTGAGGGAGATTGAGAACCCCCTGTCTAACAAGTTTTTCCAGCACAGACGCGTATGATTCTCTAAGAGGAGTATACTGTCATTGTACGTATCTCTGCTAGAATTGATGGGTGGCGCTCTGAGATGTGGATGGCTCAGACCGATTATTTGAAGGCGAAGAGGATGAAGGTCTAATGACCACAGCGTTAGCTGAAGCTTTAGACTTAGGATTGGATGATGATGGTTTAGAGGAAGAGAAGTCATTGGTCTTAGAGTTGGGATTCTTGCTCTGCAACTTGACTTTATTCTCCTTGATGGCACGCAACTCAAGTTTGTGGGCCATTTTGAAGGCTTCGTCGAAGGTGCGGAAGGTTTGAACCCTCAAGGTGGAAGAAATATGTCTGGCACAAGCTTGGGAGAAGAGTTCAATAAGTTCAGGCTGGGGTAAGGAAAGAGAGAGTTGATTGATGAGGCCTCTCCATTGAGCAACGAAGTCGGCTATGGATTCGTCCTCGAATTGACGGATAGAATAGAGGTCTGTGATCGAGACCTTCTTGGAGATGTTGATGGAGAAATGATCAAGAAAGAGCTGGGCCAACTGTGTGAATGTGAAGAGGGAATGGCTGGCAAGGGAGCTGTACCAGTCAAGTGTAGCACCTGATAAAGACATAGGAAACGTGCATAAAAGCAATGCATCGTCATGGGCAATAAGGTAACAGGCATGTCTAAATGCCCGTAAGTGTTGTTGTGGGTCTTCCTTGCTTTGAAAGTGAGAAAATTTCGGAAGTTCCCACTGGCTAGGATATGGCTTGATTGGGATAGAAGGATGAATGGGCTCGTTGCAAATTTGCTCGTATGAGAGAGCATTACGTGAGCCAGAAACAGAGGTCTCTAGGTTGGACATCTTGTCCATCAGCATTTTGATGATATCTGCTGACGGATTGACGGGTGGAGCGCCCCCTAGGTTGTAGGGTGCTTGGAAGAGGCTAGAGGAGGCACAAGACGTAGTTAGCTGTGCCTATAAGGGCGCAACATAGGGATAACTAGTCACAGGGATAGAAGAGAAGGCTAAGGGTGGTTGGGTAGAAGGCATAGCTAGGCCTGATGTTGCCACGAGAGGTTGGATTGTGGTAACAGGGGCCAATGGATGGGAAGCCACCCTGGTGTTGATAGGGGCCATGGTAGGCGGAATAGAGATGACCAAGTTCTGAAAAGGAATGGATAGCGGTTGAGCGGGTTAAGGTTGATAGGGGGTTGAAACCCCGATGGAAGTGGGCCCCAAGATGGAGGGAGAGGCTACACCTGGAGGGTTGGTCAAGGTCTGGTCATTGGTCAAGGTGATAGCTTGAGTGTCTAAAGGTTGAACTACGGACGCTGTCGATACAGCCGTAGTCATGACAAGAGAGGTCGACATTCTGTAAATCATATTTCCCAAGGAGTCCCACGTTCGGCTATGCACGAGATAGTGCTACAAGGCCTTGATGTTGAGGTCCAAGAATCATGCAAAATCTTGGTCCCCTTGTGGGACAATAGGAGTCTGAGGCAGGGTTGGACGAGTAGGAGTTCTTTCGGTCTCCGAGTTGAACTCCATTGTAGGACTGGTTAAGGATGGGGTAGATGGAAGTGGTTGATGGCTAGCGTGGTTGACAAGAGCCTTGGCTTGACTACGAGTCAGAACCATTCAAGGCAAAGAAGGTTAGGTTTCAAAAACTGTGTTTTTTCAGTTTTAGAAATTTAGAATGGGATTTTGGCAGAGAAAGGACAGGTTTCAAGGCTACTGTTTTGAAGAAAAAGATAGTGACAGAGACTGATGTCAGTTGAAAAACCGATTTCGGTAAGAAATATGGCCGACATCGGTCAGATAACGAATGCCGGCAAGAAAAGGAAACCGACGTCGGTGGTAAAACCGATGCCGGTGACTGTGTTTTCCAGAAAACCAAAAGATTTGAAGATTCTTGGAAAAACAATGAAGAAAGCGGACTCACACACTCAAACAAGCAGATGAGAATAGAAAATAGAGAGAGACAGACAGGCCCTAAGCGTGAAATCCTAAGAATCAACTTTATAATCCTGTGGCTTATGCCTTAGATGAATGTTTGGAAAGGTTGGCTGATAGAAGGGTCCTAGAAGAGGTAGTCTATGGATGGTTTTGGGTCTTGTTTAGGCACTCAAAAGTCTGTGTTAGGTTCCGTACATGGCCTGGTGCTAAGGAGCAAGCTCCCCTCACTTCACGAGCCCAGTGATAAGCTGGACCCGCTTAGCCAAGATATACTTTTCCTATAGTTTAGACTCTGCTAGAGAACAGAGTGGGCTTTCCCCTTGGTGATGAAATCCAAGTAGGATCGCCGGGACGGGGTAAGGTATCTGCTGGGGGATGAAATTCCAGTCGGGCCTTATCTCAAGTAAGTTTTATGTTTGTTTTAGTGCATGTGGTTCGGTTGTGTAACATCAAGTGATCTACGATTTATTCAATATGCATTTTGCTAATTACTAAGTGTGGACTAATGCAAGCCCAAGCAGAAATGGAATGCAAAGTGTTTTAATGCCCCAAGTCAAAATGTGAAGTTTGGATGAAAAACAAGTTGAGAAAAGGTGAAGAAAATGATTTTAGACTAGTCTAGAAATGCAAGAAAGGAAAGAAAATTCTTTTTATTCCTACTTATAGTGTCATTTAGAAAAGAAGGAAGAGGTGAAAAGAGAGGATCCTAAATGCACCCTATATGAAAAGAAGGAAAGAAAACCCAAGGGAGACCCAAGGGTCCCACCGGGCGTGCCAGAATGTTTCTACGCTAAATCATTTTCTACATTCAAAAGATAGAGAAATGAGAAACTTAAAGAAATGGTCAAGGCTTGTGTACCTGGATGTAGTCTACACACCATAATCCAGACACTGTGAGCACTCCTCTTTGGCTGTGGAGGAATGACACCTGAAAGGAACTGTCAGCCTGATCACAGTCGCCGAGGTCTGGGGTGTTGCCAGCATCGGTTGTCTGGTCTGCCGTCGTCGGTTAGTCTGCCGACGTCGGTTGGGGTAATGACCGGCGTCGGTCGGGGCAGTGGTCTGTAATCAAGTTTGGTCGAGTTTCTTGGTCCGTGGATGGGTCTGGTCTGGGTCTGGTTTATGGACAGGTCTGAGACAAAGTTTATGGACATGCTTGAATGGTTTGGGGAATGGTCTGGGTCTGATTGGACGCCCTGTGTAGGGTCTTTGTTGGCAGGAGGGATGATCTGACAGAAGGATAAAATAGAAGGTAGAGATAGCAGAAAGATAGGGTTCGGGCCTAGTTTGGTATGGGAATAGGATGCTGAATCTAGTTCTGAAACAAATGACTAGAAAACACAAATAAAACACAGAAGAAAACTTACTTGTGTCCTGCTGAAGGAGTGGTGTTGATCTTGTACCTGTTGCTGGTGTTGCTGGTTGATGCAGAGTCCCTGTTGTGCTTGTAGAAGCTTGCTGTGCAAGGTCGAGAGGAAGGAGAGTGGAATGCCAAAGTGCCAAGAGAATTCTGTTTGCCAGTCCAGGGGGGTCTGCAACGAATGCAGAAAATGGTCTTGAAGGCTGTCGATGCTGGAAAAATTGCTGACGTCGGCCGCAGGGTAGCCGATGTCGGTAGCGGCAGAATGGGGACAGAGACTAAAAATAGCCTCTGTCCGTTCTTGCACGCTGCCAGGTCGAGGGGTCATGGAGAAATGGTCATGAGGATGCTTAATGGGCGCGGGAAGAAGATAAAAGGAAGATTTGGGGTAATAAAAGCTAGGAGGGAGGTGGGGGGGATCCAAATAGGGGATACAAGGTGGCAAGGGTGAGGTGGAAAGGGGGCCACTAAATCAAAATGTTTAAGTTATTTTAATTTAATGAATGGAGGGGACTAGGACAAGGGTTAGGATATAGGTCGAGGCGGATGAGGGGGGAAGAACGAAAGATGACCAAGGTGCAGACACATTTCCGGTTTCTACAAAGTGTTGGAAATTACATCCTAAATTAATACCTTTTCATAGGTTTATGAAGAAGGATAAGAAAGATAATACTATGGTTTAGGATCTAGGTTCAGACTCAGGGGATGAAACAAATATCACAACCATGAGTATGCATAATTGTTCTTATCTTCTAGTTTATAGCACTAAGTGATATAATGTTGTTTCCTCTTCAAAACAAAAATTTGTGCATGATGATAAGAAAAGAAATGAGTTGTTCCACATTAGGGTTGTTGCAAAACATACTAAGATTGACACTCTATTTGATAGTGGATCATAGGTAAATTTAACTACTGAGGAGATTGTTAAAATGTTAGGCCTAAAAAAAATCCCCATCCAAAACCCTATCCACTTATTTGGGTGTGTGATGATACAAATATGCAAGTAACAAAAACTTACAGATTGAAATTTTCCATCACATCCAAGTTCATGTATGAATTTGATCTGGATGTAGTCCCTCTAGACATATGCAGGATTGTTTTAGGAATCCCTTATCTTTATGATAGAAAATTAATCTTCTATAGGGAGGAGAATAAGTAATTGCTTGTTAAGGATGGAATTAAATATATAGTCAGAGCACATCAAATTAAGATGAGTCTTTCCTTGGTTACAATAGGGAAAATGAAAAGACTAGTCAATTCAAACAAGAATTTTTGTCTCATGTTGATTAAGTATAAGGAAAAAGAATATTCCCAGGCTATGGAAAATTGTGATCCTATACATAATAAATAATTTATTGAAATCATTTCTAGTTATGATGACATGTTTTAGGATCCAAAAGGTTTGCCCCCTAAAAGGGGAGTTCAACATGAAATTCAATTGTTACAGGATTCTCCTCTCCCTAACATTGGCATGTACAGGTTATCAATGGTGGAAAATGAGGAAATAAAAAATAGGTAATGAAACTTTTTGAAAAGGGTGCTATTTATCCTAGTACATCTCCTATTAGTTCACCTATCATTATAGTGCCAAAGAAATATGGCACATGGTGAATGTGTGTTAATTTTTATGCTTTTAACAAAATTAATATTCATAATAATTACCCTCTTCCTAGTATTGATGATTTTCTAGATCAATTAAGAAATGTTGTTTATTTCACTAAGTTAGAATTGAAAAGTGGTTATCTTCATGTTAGAATTACTGATGGTGATATTTGGAAAACTAATTTTAAGAAAAAAATAGGTATTGTTTGAGTGGCTTGTCATGCCTTTTGGGTTATTTAATGCACTAGATACATTCATGTATTTGATGAATGATGTCTTCAAGCCATTCGTTGATGATTTTTTTATAGTCTACTTAGATGATATTTGGATCTTCAGTCAGTCTTAGGAGGATCATGCGATTCATATTAGGATAGTCATGGATGCATTGAAAAGGGAAAAACTTTATTTGAAATTGTCTAAATGTGAATTTGGAAAAACCTCTTTGGTTTATTTGGGTTATATTGTAGAAAATGGTGATTTTAAAATTGATCCTTCAAAAGTGGAGGTTATAGTTAAATGGCCTAAATCAAATAATGTAATTGAGGTTAGAAGTTTTCTTAGTACAATATAATATTAGAGAAAACTGATTTCTAATTTCTCATATAATGCATCACCCTTGCATTCTTTGACTAATACTAAACAGGTCTTTCAATGAGGAGGAAAGCATAAAAAGGCCTTCAATACTTTGAAGATAAAGATTAGTATTACTCATGTCTTGGCACTTCCTGATTTGTAACAACCATTTGAGATTCAGATAGATTCAAGTGATTATGCTATTGGAGCTATCTTGATACAAGGAAAGAAACCAATATGTTATCATTCTAAGACCTTCAAAAGTGTGGTAAGAAACTATCTAACTTATGATAAGGAATTATATGCATTGGTTCAAAGCGTTAAAAAATGGAAACATTACTTTATGGGAAAATAAACAATGATACATACAAATAATTAACCCCTTTAGTATATCCAATCACAAGCTAATCTATAATAGTCTAGGCATTTATATTGGATGGGTTTTTTGCAAAACTTTCATCTTGTGATTAGGTATAAAAAAGTTAATTAGAATAAGATTTATGACATGCTTTCTAATCCTCCTATGGTAGTTACATCAATTATTTTACAACATGGTTCTTTGAATCATGAAAGTTATAAAGAACAATATGTTGATGATGGTGATTTTAAGGATGTGTATAAACATTTGATGAGTGGCAAATAGGTATAATAATCAAACTATCATGTGTATAATGGACTCTTATATCATTTGGGTAAACTTTGCATTCGTCAAAATGAAAGGATGCACATGATTAGGGAAACACATACTTCTCTTATTTTTGGTCATTTTGGATTTGGTAAAATTGTTGCACATTTGAGAATGTATTGTTGCTGGAATTGTATGTAGGAAAATGTTGCCAAATATATCAAGGGGTGTGTTCTTTGTGCCACAAACAAACCTAGTAATAGGAAACTAGGACTTTACACTCCCTTACCTATTCCTACCCATCCCTAGGAAAGAATTTCCATGGAATTTTTGGGAGGTTTGTCTATGTCACAAAGGAAACATGATTATTTGTATGTGATAGTGGATAGATTTAGTAAGATGTGTGTTTTGATCTCTTGCACTAAGAAAATTATAGGGGAGGTATGACAAACTTATTATTTCATCATGTATGGGTTCATTTTAGTTTTCCCACTTCTATTATTTTTTTATCAAGATTCTTAATTTCTTGGGGAATTTTGGTCAACACTATGGGAATTAATGGACACTAAGTTGAATAAGAGCACTATATTTCATCCATAGACCAATGGTCAAATAAAGGTTGTGAACCACACAATGGTATATTTGCTTAAAGGTTATTATAGTAAACATCCCAAATTATGGGAAGAACATTTATGATATATTCATCATGCTTACAACCATGAACTTCATTTTTCTACTATGAAATCTCCATTTGAAGTTTGTTATGGATATTTTCCTAAATCTCTCCTAAATGTCTATTATGTATAGGATTCAACTACTGATGAACGTAGTGATGCTATTAAAGACAATAAGTTCATTGAAAATATATTATAGGTACACTGGACTATTTGAGATCAATTGGAGAAAAGTCAAGCAAAGTACAAAGCAAGGCATGATAAACATCATGTCAATCACTAGTTTACTATAGGTGATTTGGTATAGCTTCACATTAGTAAGGAAAGGTTGATAGGTGAAGGTAAAAATTTGAAACCAATCTAGTATGGTCCTTTCCAAATTATAGAAAAAAATGGTAAAAATGCTTTTCAATTAGTTTCGTCATCTTATATGCAAATTTATTCAATTGTGAATGTGGAAAATCTAAAATTATATGAGCCTCTGATGATTTTAGATCATGATGAGAGTGTATCCATTCCTTATATTGATGAATTTTCTCTTGAGTATCTAATAAAATTATAAGAAGATACAATTCTTGATAAGAAGATTCAAACCTTATGAAGGGGAGATGTTGATTATCTTCATGTTGGTCTCGAAGGGATGCACTTGAACAAGGCCAAATGGATGGAAGCTAAAAGAGTGAGGGAGAAATAGCATCACCTATTTAACAATTAATCAAAAAAATTAGGTCTAAAAGCTCCCAATGGGGAGGATTGATCTAGGAGGATCTATGTTTTACTCTAAAATGGAATTCATCAAATTGGAGAATGATCATTAGCACAATGTAGAGCTCGATGAGAATTTTTGGTATAATATAAATGGGTTGATTTTGATCTTGTATGCACAATATATCATGTATTAAAGATAAAATAGGGCAAAAGGTGATATGTAATGTGGTGTAATAGACTAGTGATGAAGTGAAATGTGGCAACAAGTTCATGCATAAAAAAATGGTTTGGATGGAGCATCTAGTTGGACATCGACAAGTGTCGAATAGGGAGTGGTACATGTGGTGGGTCCTCTAGCCACCACATAGATTACCATCACTATAACATATATGATAAAATTACCTTTTGATAATATAATTATTAAATATAGGTTCAAAATTGGAAACCCACCAATTTCCCATGATTTTCATATCCCACCATAATGTGCCACATCCACAAGCCAACTAAACAACCCACATAACAAGTTTGCCATGAAGACTTCATGCCACCACCCCATGAATTCCCATGATAATGCCAAGATTTAATAACATTCCCATTGCCTACTTATAGGCAATATATACCAATAACTTCATGGTATTTCAATACTAAATTTTAACCCACTTTACTAATGTGGGATAAAAAGACATGCATTAGCCACAAACCAAAGGCTATAGATTTAACCTTGCATTTTTGGGTACAAGGATAGTGATCCCACCACTGCACCCATGGGTTTAAGCACTATATGAATTCCTTGAAGTTTTATTTTAATGCATGCTTTTTAATGTAATTTCATGGAGACAAGGCATGCATAAGGGTGTTTAGATACTTAGAGATATTTTTAAAGGCCTCAAGTTATATAATTTTTGTTTGAGAGTATCTCTTTGACAGATTTAAGCCTATGAAGATGATTTGAGAGACTTATAAATGAATTTTAAATCTATTTTCTAATAATTTAATTGAGTGATTCTCACTTTGAGTGGATCTAGAGATGTAGGCCATTGTGTCGAACTCTATTATCAAATCGATTCAATTTTTTTGTCAATTTATCTCATTTATTATTATTTCACTCTTTAAATTTAGTATATTATGGATACTTAAATTTTTTTATTAAATTATATAATCATTTAAGATATCAATTTTTTATTAAATCATGAACTTAAGGTTTTAATCCATTATTTAAGTGTGTTTTTTTCTATTATGACACATGATCGGTATCGATTATAGATTAAGGAAGGAGGTGGTATGGTTCTAGTTTGAGGTGGGAGTTTGGGTGGATCCACCTTCTTATTTGGTTTTTTTGGGGTTATATTTTGTGGAATAGATAGGGTTAAGTCCAAATTTAAATATGGGTAAGCAAGGCTAGGTGTAGGAAGTATTCCTAGATTCTTGATAGGTTTGGTTAGAGAGGCATAAGGTGATTTGACAATTGTAGATGGAGGTGGGTTAGATAGATCCCCTATGGTTTTGGAAGGAGAAGTGTTTGATAAAGGTGTTGAGGTGATGATAGGTTTGATGGTGGATACAAGTGAGGTTGAAGGTTTAGGTTTTTTTTTTATAGGGGAGCCCAAGATGATTCCAAAAGGTGGATCTATCTAGATTGGGTTGAGAAGTGAACTCTAGGATTTAGACAAAATTTAGAAAAAGGATTGTAAATGGATTTTATCCCTTGGTCATTGGTTTCAAATATTAATACCATGGGTTAAGGTGAGGGAATGGCTTATTTACCTTTATTCTTGATGAAAGGCTACAATATTTGGGAGGATGTTTCCTCCATGTAAGGAGTAGATAAGGTAATCTCTTCTTTTGGGATGGTTTCCAAAGAGACAATGGGTAGTTCTAAGATAGGGGATAAAGGTGTGATGGCCTCAAGTGAAGGAATGCATATGGTTATTTCCTTTGTTTGGGTTTCTGAAATAATGGTGGGTAATTCCTCCACTTTAATAAGTGGAGTGGGGGAAGAGTAGTTGAAGCAATGGTTGTAACCTTTGGTATTTCTATCAAAGGAGATGTGGATAAGTCCATAGTCTTATTAAGTAAAGAAAGAGGGGTATTTGATTCCTATATTTTGGTGTTTGAAGGAATAGAGGGTGAGTTCACCACTTCAATACATATAATAAAGGAAGAGGTAGTTGAGTAATGGTTTCCTCAATGATAGATTAATAGATAATTACATTGATCATATGGACCTCATGAGCATGAGTTGATTCTAGTTTGTTGTCATCATAGTTGGTAGAAGGGGCATGATTGGGGAAAGGTTTATGAAATATGTCAAGGGACTATTTGGGGGTGCATTGGGATTATCAAATACAAGTTCTCCTTTATCAATAATGTTTTGGACAATGGTTTTGAAGGTGTTGCACCTTCTAACATCATGTCCAATGACATGGTGGAAAGCATATAAATCATTCTCATTATAACAACCAGGTGTAGTGAGAGAAGCATCAAATTTTAGGGAGGTTTTATTAGATAAATTTTAATGATGTTGGCTTTGAGTAATGTTTCCAAACCTAAATCATAAGACTCCCCTATCAGAGTGTATTATTTTAGGGCAGCTTAGTTTTGATTTTAGTTTTTTTGGTTGGAAGAGTTAGAGGAGTTGGTTTTTTGGGTTGGCTGATAGTTGGTGGTGGAGTATTTTTAAGGACAACTAAGTTTTTGGATGCCTTTGGCTTGGTGTTGAGATAGGTAGATTGATTGATAGTTTTGGATGAGGAATTTGAAGCTAGAATTTTTATCTCTCAGTTTCAATTTCACCTCATCAATGGCTCTAATTTCTAATTTGTGTGCCATAGTGAAAGCTTCATCAAAGGTTATAAAATTTTTAAATTTAAGAGTACAAGAAATGTGTTTGGTACAACCTTGAGAGAATATTTCAATCAAATTAGGTTTGGGTAAAGAGAAATAGATTTGGTTGATAAGACCTCTCCATCTAGCTACAAAATCAATAATTGATTCATCATAAAATTGTCTAATGGAGTAGAGGTTGGCAATAGAGACCTTAGATATATTGAATAAAAAATGATCTAAAACTATTTGGGCAAGTTGGGAAAAGGAAAAGATGGATTGTTTAGTGAGATCACTATACCAATCTAATGCTGGTCTAGATAAAAATGTGGGAAAAAATGTGAAGGAGGAGAGCATCATCATATGTAATTAAATAGCAAGAATGAAATGCTCTTAAGTGTTGTTGGGGGTCCTTGCTTTGAAACTTGGTAAACTTGGGTAGTTCCTATTTAGGAGGATAAGATCAGATATGGATGGATGGATGGATAGGTTAATTACATATTTTATCATAAGATAAAAGGTTATGAGCCCCAGAGATAGAAAAATCTAGGTTGGTCATTTTGTCCATTAAAATTTTGACCAAATCTATTTGAGGTTGGGAAGATCTATAATTAGGTGGTAGGTTTAGTTGGGGTTGGGTGAATGCAATTTATGGATAAGTGGTAGAAGGTTGAGAAGATACCACATATTGGTATGTGGCTATTGAAGATTAAGATGATGCCATATAAGGGTTAATGGGGAAAAAAGGAGGGGTTGAAAGTACTATGTATCCTTTTGGATTGGGAACATATTAGTAGGATGTCATGGATATTTTTTGAGGGATTGATATGGGTTGATTTGGAGGTATAGATGTATTAATTGTTTGGATTTGATTGGTAAATCTTATGCTAATAGGTGGAATGGTAGGAGGTATGGAAAGCACCAAATTTTGAAGTAGGGTGGAAATTTGTGGGTTGGTAGTGATAAGGGGAATGGTGGAAATAGGGGTATAATATACACCCATGGTGGATGAGGTATGGGTAATAAGAGGTGAGATTGACCCTACATTAGAGGTGTTGGTTAGTGTAGGGGGTGTTTGGATATTGGTTTGGATGTTGGATTGAGTTTGTGTGGAGGTATAAGATGGGTTATGGGTGGAATAAGATGTTTGGTTGATCATAGGTTGGGTAGAGGTGGAACCAATCATAAGATGGGAGGCATAACATAAGGTGGATCCATAAGAGGAACTAAAGCAGTAGGGGTGTAGTGAGATAAAGTGTTGAGGTAATGTTGAAGGGCCATAGGGTTATTATCAGATAAGGTAGTGAAATCCGCATCAAACTTGAAAAATATCCAAGCCATGGTAGGAGGGGTGAAAGATGAAGATAACCCTCAATAATAGAATTATACTCCATGGAGGAAGAAGAAGAGGAAGGTGGTTCTTGGTTGGTTTGATTCTTCAACTATTGTTTTGTAAAGACCATGTGAAGAATAAAAAATAAATGACAAAAAGTTCACAACTCAAAACACAAAGCAAGTGAAATAAAAATATCTCAAGGAAATCAAAACATACACTATATTGCATTTAAAAACTTAGGATAATTTTTAGATCACTTTTGGCTTATACCTTGAAAGTGTGAAGAGGAAATTTGGTTTGTAGATCAGGTACTAGAAAGGAAGTCTAAGGTTGGTTTCAAGTGTTAAAGAATATCAAAAATATATATTTAAAGTCAGTACATGGCTTGATATTGGGTTTTATCCCCTCACTTCACATACCATAGTGATAAGGGTGTTAAGTGATTAGCTAAGATATACTAAATTTCAGAGTTTAGACTCAACTAGAGAGCTGAGTTTTGGTTTTTATTATTGGTAATGACCTCTAAGTAAGATAGTTAAAGGGATAAGATGTACCTCTAGGTGATGAGATCATAGATAGGACTTATGTCAATTGTTCTGATGTGTTGATTGATTATGTGGTTTGTTAAAGTGTGTGATAAAAAGAGTGAAATTACGATTGATTACTTTGCTTTTAAGTTAACTAGATGAACTAAGAACATACAAACAATCAATGTATGCAAGGTTTATTTTAAGACCAAAATAAATTTTAGATTTTATTGTATTAGCATAGAATAAAGGAAGAAAAGGGCACCTAGATGATGATATGTCCCATCTTCATGCCAACATGTTTCTCTTAATTTCTTCTTATTTCTTAATTAAGAAAGAAGCTAAGAAACTAGTAATAAGGGTGTGGTAGAAGAACCTGGTTATTATACACACATGATTTAGATGAGTGTGAATATCTCCTTTTTATGTTGGAAGGATGACCTATAGATAAAAAACACTAACAATAAGTTTTGTTATAAAGATAACAAGGTGGATTGCCTAGTGTGAGCTAGATCCAAGAAGTGTGAGCTTGGTAGGAGGCTGTCAATCCAATCTCTGATAATAATTAAGTTGAAAGAGATAAAATAAAATTACCTACATCAAATAATAAAAATGATTTAAATTAAATAAAATAATAAATTAATGCTTGTTAGATAAAATAACTAAATATAGTAATAACAAGTCAATACTAGTGCTAAAATAGATCACATTAGGTTTAAAAAATCATACAGGGGTCTGTGAATAGGTAGGGACATAGAAATTTAGATTTGGTTGGGGGTAAGGGGTTGGAAATAACTTGATGTTATTTATTACCATAGTGACTATTAGCATTCATGATGACTGTCAGTGGTTAAGCCGATCGTCAATGATTAGGTAACCTTCAACAGTTGGAAATGACCATTGGTGGTTATGCTGACTGTTGATAGTTGCATGTGGATTTTTAAGGTACTCAAAAAAGAGTTATATAATGGGTTAATGATCAAGTAAATTTTTTTTAAAGGTTTGGTTAAGGGCAGGGAAGTTGGAAGATAGGTGTAGGAGGTCTGATTTAGGTCTAGAAGCTAGAAACTAAGCAAACAAAGATGAAATATAAACTATACCTATTGCTTATTAAATGGTTAATGGCTGATGGCTAGAGAAATTTTGGTAGAGTAATAGTACTTTTCCTCCAGAGCAATTTTGATGGAGGTTCAAGTCTTTGTTGTAGTTGTTAAATTACTAGAAGGAAGACTAGTTGGATGGAATCTTGAATACCTATATTCTAGAATGCTCTTGTGATTGATTGATCCTTTCTCACCTCCTAATACCCTCCTTTTATAAGCAAAGAGAGATGGAGGAGAGAAGGTTACCTAGGAGGTTGGATTTATTATTTCAATGCATTGTAATTCATTAGCACTGTGTGAGATAAACATATTAAATTATGTCATGCTATCTTGCACATAATTGTTGTTATGTTAGAATGGTGAGGGCTTAACCATTGATGGTTGAGTGTTTAAAGTTAAATTGGTCAAGGTGAGTTAAAAAGGGTTCGGTGAAGGGTTAGTTAGTAAGTTAGTGAGTTAGTTGGATTAATAGGTAACTTGGCTCAGGGTCTGATGGGTTATTTAGTGGGTCAAGAAGGGTTAGGTGGTCCTTAGGGGGTCCTGAGGCATTTTGACATCTAAAATCATTGTGTGTAATTTTCTAGTGTCTACAGTATCACCACTAAGGAATTCATAAAATTATTAGAAGAGAACATAGTAACCAAGTTTGGTATACCTTTCTCACTAGTTTGTGACAATCAACCTGATTTAATATTAGTAGAGTTCACTAAGTGGGCCTATGATAATAAAACCATGCTAAATTTATCATGTAATTACTATCCATAGGGAAATGGGGTCACTAAGTCAACTAATAATAAATGATTAATTCAACCAAGACGTATGTCAATAAGAAACATAGGGAGTAGCATGCTCTCCTGAAGTGCACATTGTGGGAATAAAGGACCAAACATTAATTATCCCTCAAGGCATCACCATTCTTGGAAGTATATGGTCAAGAACCAATATTCCTAATCACACTCATGTTTCCTACTTACTAGTTTTTGTGGGAATACATTGAGGATGGTCACCAAACATAATCCAAGATATTAAACATATTAAAAATGGAATATATTCATGATAACACCTTAAAAAAATTAATAAAATAATAGGTAATATTAAAAAATAATTTAATAGGATCATTAAAGTCAAAGTTTTTAGAAATTCATATTTAGTCTTACTCTAAGACTAAGCACATGATAAGTAACAAAAACATACTAAGCTATACCCATTATGGATTGGCCCTTATCAACTTTATAGAATATAGGGTAATAATGATTTTGGGTTGATATAATTGATGGGCAATACTTTACGTCTTCTAGTGAATGAATATTTATGAAAACATTATTTATCGATTATGCCATCCTCCATTTCTATGGAATAACTATAAGTCATAGTTTAGGGATAAATTAATATTAGAATAGTTTCTCTCTTGCATTGTCTTTTTTTCCTAGACAATGTTATTTTTATTTCATTAGATTAAGTTATTGTGTTTTGATAGATAGTTTCCTTTATTTAGATTACTCATTGTTTCATTAAGTAGTTTGCTTCCTAGTAGATGGATAATAGTTCACTTTTATGGGCATTAGTTTAGTAAAATAACATATTTTTTGTTCTCATGACATAATGGTTAATGTAAACTAGAAACATTTCCAAATGAAAAGGATCTTGGATAATTTATTAGCATCTAGAGAGGTGTGAGTCTTATGATAGAATAATATATGCCATTGTTATAGATTGATAGCATTGTTGATGAAATTATAAATTAGATTAAATAACAATTTTACACTTAAAAGAGTCATGTTAACACTTAAATAAATTGACATGGATATAAAAGGTTACGTTAGAGATGTTACCAAATGATTTTTCTTTGGAACCCCTTAATTTGGATTGGATATATTGGTTCCCAACCTCCTAATTGAGTATAAAAAGAGAGATAATAAATATGGAATAAATATTTAAATCAAATAATTTTAAATCTTACCATAGAAGGTAATTAAGGTAACCTCCATTAGTGTTACAGATACTCGAATGGTACTATAATAAGGCCTTGAATGGAGGAAAAGGTATTCCTACTAGGTTTATGGACTCTCAAATGGCACTATAGAGATTCTCAAACATTCATATCATATGCCCATGCCCCATTCCAAAAATAAAACCTATCATATTTAATGAAGACATTTGATCTAATGTAATTTATTCATCACACATAAGAATGACTCTTTAAATGTTAAAACTTAATATGTGACATAGTATAAAATGAAATTTAACCTCATTATTTTATTTGAGATTTGGATTATATTACCATTTAGATTCATAAATTTTTGGGTTTGAACAAAGATCTTGTCTTATAAAATAAAAGATAATGTTTCTGGTAGAAATCACCATTTATTATGGCCAACACATGCCCCTATTTGAATGAAATATGGACCCACTAAATTAATAATTAGTTTTTATCCATTTCTTGGGAATTTATAATATTCTTTGATTTTTATTAAATAATCTTGTCATTACATAATAATACTTTGTAAGTCTTTCTCACATATTGACATGAGCAATCAATGTATATGTTTATTTGATGATTCATTCTAAGTGAAGGTTTATAGGATCATGTTATTGATTTGAAAAGACTTCATAAGCATCTTATTGAAACTCATTCAACATGGATCTCCTAATTATCATAAATTTTTTTTTTTTTAATTTTTGATTGATTATTGATTCATTGTGTCAACCAAATCAAAAAAATAATTTAATTATAAACACTTGGTCTCAAAAATTAGTTATGCTATCTGCACCATGGTGTCCAAGACCAAGTGTGTGAGGAATAACTAAGTTTGGTTTTATAGAGTGAATGCACAAAGATCTATTCAGATATAACAATAAAAACACTTTAAATGGAGTAAAAGTCTCACTTTAAAAACTACAACTTCTATTCAATAATAAATAATAGGGAAAAATAGTACAATGTTTTATAGCTTGTATGTTACAAAATAGATACATAGAGCATGTTATCTATGTTAAAATTATGTATTACATTGACTTGACTATTTTTGGTTGGATGTGTATGTTACATATTTAACATACATGATTATAATGGTAGTCACAAGAACTCATGTGGAGTAAATCAAATATAGATTTTACACCTCTCACCCTCCTTACATGTCGATGATATAGTTTTCAAATGGGTAGTGATAATTAATTTAGTCATTCAATTCATAATTGTTAATTAATAATCACAATACTAATAATTATAAATGACAACTAATGATAATCAATATTAAGATTTTAGGTTGATCTAGGGCCATTAATTGAGGCACACGATTAAGGTAGGCCAACACCTATCTATGTTGAAGTGGATCCTAATAGAGTAGGATAATTTGTAAGAAGATTCTAGTAAGTCATGTAGGATTGAAATCTGAGGAGTGTGTATTAAGGTGCATAAGATATGACCGCAGGTGATCATTGCATGGAAGTTTTTTAGTAATCACGAGACTTATGCATAGGATTATGAACAAGCTTCATGTATAGGAGTGTGTAGGATTGTGTGAGAGGTATGAACTATGCACAAAATAAAAAATGAGTGTGTTTAGCTATGTAAAGGTTATTCATGAATAATTCACCCTTTTTTGAAGAGTAATGATCTATATTAAATTTAAATGTAGTTGAATAAACTACACTTGAATTTATTGATCATGTACCACTTAGCTTGATCAACAAATTATCCAACCTTGACCACTCAAAAAATTAATGTGTGTCATGGTGGGTGCATGTGTATGCCATTTTCATGATATAGTACTTATTTTCAAGTTGAGATCCAAATTAGAGGGATGTTGTGTCACCATTGGATCAAAAAGTGGTAGAATTTAGGGTTTTAAAAGTTCCACATTAAAGGGTGTATGCCAAAGTATAGAGGTAAGTCAAGAATGAAGGCATTCTAATAAACTATGTACAAAATGGTGTAAGGACCATATTATAGAGGCTTATATTTTTGTGTGGACCTTTGAAGCATTATTTTTAAAGGTTCAATGAAACCTTACTTACAACTCAAAATTTATGAGGTATGTGATGTGCATTATGGCACTCCTTGTGATTTAATTGTTTATGAGGTAAAATCTATCAAACTTATTCATGAATAGAGTGGATGTGTCATAGAAACTTATTAGTTTTGTCTTCTTCCTATTATTGTGTGTGTGACTCAATGTTGGATGGTACATAGTAGGATATGTATAGAGATGTCAAAGGTTGAATCCTAAGACATGTATATAATGGACTATGACATATACAACTATGGATGGATCTATTATAGTCATGATGAATATATAAGACATTATCATCCTAAGTGTGATCATGTGCATAATTTTACATTTTTATAAGATGAATAAGTGATCAATTTTCCCATCTGTCTATGGATGAAAATTTATCGATCAATCCAATTGTGTACCCATCAAGTCACATAAGGCTTGACAATAGTGACTTATAAAGTGTAGATCTTGATAGAAGATGATGGATGTTGGAAGCCCAAAATGAATCCAAGCATTTTTTAATAAGGGTTATGCAATGCCAACCATGTCAATGTCTTACTTGAAAGCAACCATGAAATCCATCTTATAAAATTTATCTAGTATAATGAACACAACATCATGTTGGCATCTCATTTTAGGAAATCCAATCATGAAATCCATGTTGATATATTCATATGGTCTAGATGGAACTGGTAGAGGTGTGTAAATTCCTAGTTTCCTATTCATGGGATTGGTGATGTAAAAAGGAATGTAAGACTAGATGTGGTGTTCCACATCTATGTTCATATGTAGTCAAAATAAGTTTAACTATCATGTTTAAGTGTCTTGAGATCTTACCATAATTCACCTTAAATATGAGTCATTAGTGAGGTTTGACACTAGAAACATAGATATATCTGAGCTTGTATAAAAGCTAGTCAGACAAATAGAACTCCTGAACTTGTTTACCTTGCACTAGGCTTGTGTATGTCACTACAAAGTCTTGATCAATTGAGTAAGAAGATACCTAGTCTATGAAGTTATGTCTAAATGTGTATACAACCATGATGATCATGTGAATTGGTGGTTAGATAAGGAAATTTTATCCATTATTATCCTTCCATTTCTTTTGCTTGATCATGAGATATAACTATTGAAAGTAAGTCATCAATTTCATGTTTTGTGTTTTCTCCAACTTGATCTACATCTACAAGAACTGAAGTATCTTGTGATCCAAATGAATAACTATATCCTTCCCTAGAATGTAGTGGTATCATTACTTGATTTATTGAATAATAGCGTACAATTAATTCTCATAGATGGAGTGTATTTTCATCATGTTGATGAATTTCTTTGAGTGGTATGCAACCTGATGTCTATGTTATATGAGCACTACATTGAGTGCATAGTTATATTCATTAATGTGAATTTCAAAATAATGTATAATGTCAAGTATTATAATAATAGGCTCTGCATAGAGGCATTGATTGAGTGCTTCAAAAGTGTGTTATAGTGCATGAGTCCAATAGAACCTAGATTTTGTAAGTGTATATGGCTGAGAACCCAAGAGATGTATGAAAAACCAAAGATGAATCTATGGTATAAGTTAGAAAGTCCAAGAAAACTACTCAATTATATGGGATTGCATCAATTAGGCCAATATTTGATCACTTTAATCCTCACTAGGTTTACACTAACTCTTATGCGATCAATTATTTATCATAGGTAATGAATTTTCATGGTGTTAAATGTACACTTTTCCAAATTGGCCTAAACTTATGTTCATACAAGGTGCCTAATACACATGAGATATGATCCATATGATCTTATGAAGTATTGATGAAGATGAGAATGTCATCCAAGTATATGATAATGAAGGAGTTGAGAAAAGGCCTAAGTAGATCATCCATCAAGTGCATGAAAGAGGATGGTGCATTGGTTAAGATGAAATTCGTGACCAACCATTCATATACTAATTATTATGTTTTTAATGTTATCTTTTAGATTTTTTTAGGATGTATTGGAACCTGATGGTAAACTAAATTCAAATTGATCATGGTGAAGTATTGTGTGCCTCAAAGCTAGTAAAAAAAGTCATCAATGTATGGTAGTAGGTGTCGATTCTTCATTATTATTTTTTTGAGTGTGTGATAGTCTATTTAAATTCACAAGGACATATATTTCTTAGGTGTAAGGACTATCGGACTCCCATAAAGAGAAGAGCTAGGCTTGATCTTTAATTAATCAAGAAGATCTTGTATCTAGTACTAGATTTCATCATTTTCCCAAACTAATATATGATACAGGGGACTATTTGGAAGAGGGGATCTAAGAAATAAATCAATGTAATGATTTTTTGTGAAATGTATGGTAATTTTTTCAATATTTATGATGAATTCACTACAAATATATAGTAACTTATCAAATTATTGATACTATGATGTTGTGTGAGTGGTGTGCATTGCCATAGTGTGTCAAGGTAAACCATGAGCAACATGAAATTTTGCATGTGTGAGACAATTTTATGACATTGCTTAGTAAATAATAAAATGACTTTGGCTATGGACATTGACTCAAATAGATTTAGAATTGATCTTGCACATGAATAGTCTAATTTTGTGTCTTGGTTTGATAGGTAGCTTCTTAGTCATATAAATAGAGTCTCCTTAGCAAGATGTCATGGACCTATAGAGGTGAAATGTAAAAAATGATGTTTTCCTCCATAGACATGACTTTGTACTAAAAATTACATTATCATCAAACTTGTATATATTTCCCCTACTATAACCACCCCATAGATAATGGCTTGGGATGCATAGTAGTGGTGAGACCAAGGTATTGATATATGCATTGCTTTATGATGTTCTTATGATTTCCACTATCTATGATGACATGAAGAGGTTGACCATTCACCTAAAACATGGTGTGGATGAGATTTTAACACTCCTATAAGATATCAATCATAGTGTTATTGATACATAGACAAGAGGCATCTAGATCAATGTTATCCATTTATGTGGGTCCTAGTGTAGATTGTAGAAGTAAGGATTAATGTGCATGGCATTCAGAATCATCATGAGTGGATGAGAAATGTAAGTGGCAACACTTATCACCAAAATTATTCATTCATTTGTTTGAAGTATAAGGTGTATGAGCCTTTGAGTATTGAGCATTATTTTAAGGTTCTCACTTTTATGAGAAGTGTTTTAATTTTGTGTAGAAGGTTATGATGTGGATTTATGAAAGGGTTGGCCCTTACACACTCCATTAGATGAAGAGGTGGAATGTTGATTCATATATACCTTGGCTTAGATCTTGGTTATGTTGTGATATTCTTGTCCCAAAGTGTTAAAAGTTAGTAACTTCATATTTACATGGATATAAGGTGAGAGTTTGTTGATGTAATTTAACACATTATGTTGGTCACTAAAGTTATCCTATAGGAGCACATAATACTCATGGAATGTGTTGGTGTATTCCTCCACTAATTGATCCTTACACTAATGTAGTTATTATAACTTTATGTATTCATCTTCAAAGTTTAGAGAGGGAAATATTCCTACTTCAATACATCAATAAAATTCTTCCATGATTAGTTGAAACACACTCTTATGCATGTTATGTCTTGAAGGTCTCCCACGTGAACAATTAAAATGGACATATTCAATACTACAAAGGTGATCTTCTCAACATAAGTGAAGAAATGACTAAGAATTATGCCTTGAGTTTTTAAATCTATAGATCCAACACTTTTGCATAGATCTTACCTTTAAACAGAGGGATGTTGAGATTGAATTGTATTTTAAAGGGTGTTTGTTGCTAAAACCATTGTTGAGTATGCTAAAATTGTTGTTGAGAATACTGTGGAGATGGATTTGAAGGAATTTGGTTGAGATACATCATCAATTCATACAACTGAGAAACTTTTAGTGAAATGTAACCCTAGTGCATTAGTGATGAGATTTCAAATTTTTGGAGCTACCTCAAATTGCTTCTAGGCATCAAACATCTTGATTTTGCTATGACATTTTTTTGGAATTTATGAGATAAAAATAACTATTATACCTTATCTCTCTCATTTTGATTTCACTATTACATGCATATAAAGGAAAAGAGATACTAGATCTAATATTGATGATCTACACCATGAGGGCCAAGACCAAGCATGTAAGGAAAAAATGATTTTGGTTATGTAGAGTAAATGTGTAAAGATGTATTCAGATAAAACAATCAAATCACATTCAATGGAGAGTAAATATTACTTAAAATAAATGTAGCTTCTATTCAATAATAAATAATAATGAAAAATTGGTATAATGTGCTAAAAATCATGTGTCATAGAATATATATGAAAAATATATATGTATTACTTGGAATACACTCTTGTGCATGTTATGTATTGAAGGTCTCCCACTAGTGAAGAATTATAATGGACATCTTCAATACTGAAAATATGATCTTCTCAACATAAGTGAATCAATGACTAAGAAGTAGGTCTTGAGTTGTTAAATCTAGGAATCCAACACTTTTTCATCGATCTTACCTTTGAATAGAGGATGTCAAGATTGACTTATATTTTGAAGGGTGTTTATTGCTAAAACCGCTATTTAGTGTGCTAAAATTGCTATTGAGCATACTATGGATATGGATGGGAAGGAATTTGGTTTAGATACATCATTAATTCATGGAAATAACTAAAATGTTTAGTGCACTATGACTCTAGTGCATTGGTGATGAGCCTTCAAATTTCTAGAGATACCCCAGATTGCTTCAGGGAATCAACCATCTTGTTTTTGCTATGACATTATTCTAGAATTTACGAGATAAAAATTACTATTATACCTTCTCTCTCACACACACACATTGTGATTTCATTATTATATGCGTATAAAGGAAAAGAGATACTAGATCTGATACCAATGATCTATTCCATGAGGCTTAAGAATAAGTGTATAGGGAAAAAATGATTTTGGTTGTGTATAGTGAATGTACATAGATGTATTCAAATAGAATAATCAAAACACATTCAATGGAGTGGAAATCTTACTTGAAATAAATGTAACTTCTATTCTATAATATATAATAATGAAAAATTGGTACAATGTGCTAAAAATCACATGTTACAGAATATATATGTAGAGCATGCTATATGTACTATGACTATGTATTTCATCGACCTAAATATTTTTGGCCCAATGCATATGTTACATATAAAACATGCATGATTACAAAGGTAGTCAAAAGGACTATTTTAGATTTCAATGAAAGTAGAGTTGACATGCCTCAACCTCCTTACATGCTAATGGAAGAGTTTTCAACTAGGAAATGACTATTGATTTAGTCACATGATTCATGAATATTCACTAATGTTTTTGATCCAGAGAATCCAATGTAATAACCAATGGTAATCAATATTGATATTATGGGATGATTTAGGGCCACTAATCAAGGCACATAGTTAGGTTAGGCCAACACATAGCTATGATAAAGTGGGACCCCATGAATTAGGATAGTTTGTGAGTATATTCTAATAAGACATGAAAGAATATGAGATGAAGAGTGTTTAGTGAGGTGCAAAGTCTAGGATTTTAGGTGATCATTTCATAAAAGACTATGATCAAGAAAAATACTTGTGCACATGAGTATGATCAAGCTTCATGTATAAGAGTGCATAATATTATGTGAGAGGTCTAAAATATTTAAAAAAAAATAAGGAGTGTGTTCAATTGCATAGAGGCTACACATAAATCATTTTGAGTTTCAAAAACAAAGTTACACTGAGAAGTAAGCTAACTAGTGGAGTTTTGTCTAGAAGCAAATCGGTTGATAGATTTCCACCTAGAATAAAATCATCTGATGGAGTAAAACCTTAAATCAAATTCTCTAAAGAAGTTCTTGTTATATCCCAAATTTTCACCCTAGAGAATTATACCTTCTCAAATTTTGGATAACAAGGAACTATCTATGCACATAGACAAGCTACTACAAGAGATAGATCTCTAGATTTTAAAGGGATAGATCCTTTGATCTATATTTTATACTCAAACACTACACTAGGATAATCACTATTGTAGGTGAAAATGTAATAAGGGAACATAAATAAACCTAAACCAATGAAGGTGATACACCAAATATAAGTCCACAAAACACACTTGCAGTTTCACTAGGAAAGAAGATTATTAAAACTGACCTCAACTCAATGTTCTTATATCATAGATGTTTCTACATGGAGGTAGATTGCTATAAATATCCAAATATGGGTGAAAAGGAGGTACAATATTAAACACTACTATTATATCATGCTTCAAAAAACACCTAAAAAAACATATAATTCATGAGACCTATTATAATAAATGCTAATACTCATATAATGCATACACGAGTATAATGGAAGCAAGGAGAAGACATTCATCACTTGTCATGTAATTACACTAATTGAAATCTTTAGGCAAGAGTTTTATAGACAAAATAAAGTTAAAATATTTATTCAAATAAAAATCAAGATGTCAAAATAGAAGGGCTTTGTCATACCAATTTTGGATTCCTTTATAATTCTAAAATGGCTTGCATATATTTAGCATAGGATAGGAGAGAGAAGAAGAGATGGTGGATAGTCACAAGGCCAAGTGTCAAGACTTTAATTTTAGTTATAAAATGAGATAAGGAGTTATAAAGTATACTATGAAGTTGTCTTGTACAAGTTTCCATCTAAAACATGACACCTTCTTGAGGTTGGCATAGAGATATCCATGTCCTTCTTGAAACTTCCCTCATGATGATGAGTCCACTCAATTTATTGAAACTAGTTTAGAAGTATGTTGACACATATGTCCTAACCTGAGGAGGTTATAAAAAAGATTTTTATATAACCCTTATACTCCCCTAAAATGATACCATTCTCCTTTTCACCATTTTTCATTCACTCTCTTGTAACTAGTCACTAGTCTTTTAGCCCTGATTCACATATTTGTCACTTAGGTGGCCTGTATATGTTTATGGAGATTAATTTCATGGGTATTAGACTGTAGACACTATAAAACTACACACTTGTATTTTTTTATGTCTGAATGCCTTTCTACCCCCTAAAAACCCCCTAAACCTTCTTAACCCTTAACCAACCCCTCTTAACCTAACCAAATCACTATTATCCTATCACTATTCACATAGTACTATTCAAAAGTACTATTTGAAATTAATATTCACTATCACTATTCACTATGGGACCCACTATCAATATTCATGATGGCATGGTAGGTGATATGGCAAGTGACATGGAAAGTGACATGGAAGGTGATATGGCAAGTGACATGGCTTGGAAGTGAGGTGGCTTGAAGTGGGACATCATACCCCACCTGGGACCCTCCTCCAAGGTACCTAATGAAATCATTAAGCACCTAAGGGACCCTCCTTTGAAGTATGGCACATTTTTCCCTATGGGTCCATCATTCAACATGCATTTTTGTCCTCATGCATAAAGGTGGTGCCAAAATTCATGGGGCACTTAGCCAAAGGACAAATTAGCTTAGTGGAAAGTCATTTGGCCTCATTAGGGTCCATGTTCATGATTTACACTCAAAATTAAACTCATGTGGAAGGTGGTAGACAAACCAACAAGTGGGAATCTCACCACCCTTATCATTTGATTCATCCATACACCCATATGGAAAATGGTGCTAAATTCATGGGGCACTTAGCCAAAAGACATATTATCTTGGTGGAAAGTCCTTTAGCCTTATTTGGGTCTATGTGCATGATTTACACATAAAATTGGACTCATGTTCAAGGTGGGAGAAAAACCAACAAAGTGGGAATCCTACCACCCTTATAATTTTATTCACCCATGCACTCACATGGATAATGGTGACAAAATTCATGGCGTACTTAGCCAAAAGACAAATTAGCTTTGTGGAAAGTCCTTTGGCCTCATTTGGGTCCATGTGCATGATTTAAACTCAAAATTAGACTCATCTTCAATGTGGGAGATAAACAAAAAATCTGGGAATCCCACCACCCTTATCCCCTTTATTATTAATGAGCCCACTTGGAAAATGGTGCCATACTTCACTATTCCACTTGTTTGGCATGTTTCTTGACAATAAATTCTATAAGTATCCCCTTCTCCTTCACCCATGGTTAAGTTACATTTTGGTAAAAAATAATTATTGTTTCAGGTTTTCCACTTTTGAAGGAGGTCATCATCTTGGAGGTTAGAATAATTCAAAGCAATAAAAATATGCTGAATTTGCAAGACATCATCAATCATCTTCAACAACCCATCCTCTTCAACATCCTCAACAAGCTTCTTTAAGGTAACCTTGTATTAGTTTATTTATTTCTTTTATTCCTTTATTTCTTCCCCTTTTGCCTTAATTTTCTTGACCTCAAAATCTCTTCCTTGTTATCCTATTTATCCCATTTATCTTTCTACCCCATTTCCCTCTTTGTCCCATTTACCCCCATTTTCCCCTTTGCCTTCTTGGCCCCACTTCTTGACCATTTATCCCTTTTTATTTCTTGAATACATTACCCTTTGCCATCCCAGCCATTTTCCAATGCCAACCAAATAATTATTTTGACCCTTATCAAGTTACCAAACCAAAACCATAACCTTGTTTTTGACTAAATTTCAACATTAGTTGCTTTTATATAGTCCTTGTTTTAGCAAAGCATTTAAATTCTTCATTTTAATTTTAGTTATTTTGTGTTATTATTATTTTTACTTTCAATTTTATATTATTTTATTCAAATTATTTATTTTTTATTTATGAAATTAAGTGTTTAAAGTAGGTGGATTAACAGCCTCCTAGAAAGCTTTCGCTTCCAGGATCTAGCTCATGCTAGGCAATCCACCCATCTACTTTCTAACGAAAAAGTGTGTTTAAGTTTTTTCTTATTTTCAAGTATTATTCCCTATAAAAATAAGATTTCTCATAAATTATGGACTTTAATGAGTGTACAAAAACTAGGTATTCTTGTACAAACCCATTAACATAGTTTCTTTCTTCCAAAATTAACAAAAAACAAAAAATAGATAAAAACATTTTGGCACACCTGGTGGGAGCCTCGAGTTTTCTTGGGTTCATAGATGTTTTAGGAAATTTAGTTGTATTAGTAGAATGGCATTTATATTTAATTGAATTTCTAAAAATTAAGCATTCCTTTCTTTCAAAACGTAAGTTTTAGTTTCTTTTGTTTTAGAAAAATAGAAAAAAATAAAAAAGTAAAAATGTTCACTTTTTTTTCTTGCATTTATAAAATATAAAAAGAGAATTCATCCTAGGATTAAGAATTCATATTCATGTTTAATTTAGTTGCATATTTTTTTTTCATAAAAAGAAATCTAAATTTTTTCTTTTGGTTTAAAATTAATTTACATCCATTGTTTTCCTACTTATCTTAGTTCATTTAGTAACTTAATTGATCAAAAAAATTAATCTTAGAATCTCAAATGTTACACAAACCAAACCACTTTAACAATAAAAAATAAAAACACACTTGAGACAATGCCTAACTAGGATTTCATCACCTAGCAGATCACCTTCTCCTTTCTCAATTATCTTGCTTGGATTTAATCACCGAGGGGATAACCAACTTAGTTCTTTGACTGAGTATAAACTTTGGTAATTTTTATATTAGCTAAGCACCCACACTAGCTATGAGATTGTGATGTGAGGGGAGAAAGACCCAAGTAACAAGCCATATACTTGATCTAGTATAGACTTATTTTATAGAACCTAAACACAACTTGAAACCAAACATAGATTGCTTTCTAGGACCTATTCAAGCCAGTTTCCTCTTCACACATTTTTAAGGCATTATCCAAAAGAGAGATTGAAAATAATCATATGACTTAATGCACTCCTATTGAATTCATTATTTTCCTTGAATATTCTTTGATTACTCTTTGTTTTTAGGTGTGAGAATGTATCATTCTTCCCTTATTTTCTTGTATGTTTCTTACTCACCAACAATGAAGGGACCTTGAGGAACAAAACTCACTACCAAATCAACCAAAATACTCCAACTCTACATTCATGGAATGCATTTCCAAACCCAAAAAATCCCCTCACTCTCTGAGAAGTCCTAATCAGGTAGTCCTAGGAGATGCAATTTTTTCCACTTTCTTAAATAACAATCACATAGCCTTACAACATTACCTTACAACTACGTCTTACCAAATCCTAGTTTTGACCCCACCTATGGATTTGCCTTATGACATGACTCTCTACCTCATGGGGAGTACCTCCAATACCATGGGTACTACTCAAAATTTATTTACCCAAGCCTTATCATCAACCAATAACCCCTTTGAAACTACCATTCAAAACCAACCAACCCAAACTATCAATGCCCTTATACCTCCTACCAATCACTCCTCTACAATAAGATTGACTACCTCTAGCACTACCCATGTTCCTCTAGTTACCTCCAATCCATTAAACACTACTCCACTTCAAATCCTTGTGGTGTTCATACCCTCCATGTTACCACCGATTAGTAAAAGGGTCACCACCCTTCCATCAGACACTAACCCAGATACCACTCCTACCCAACAAGTGGCTTTTAGTTATCTCCATAACTCACAATGGCATTTTCCCATTATCCAACCACCCACCTCTACCCAACCGTTGACATACACATACTAATATGTATCTTCTATCCAACCATTGGCATCCACATACCAATATGTGGTAACCTCTCAACCCTCTACCCACTATCAAAATGTTTCTCAATCACCACTACCACAATCTACATCTTACAACCTTTTGGGTGCTCAAACCCAAGAAAAATTCATGAAGATGATCATGGAAAATATGACCACCTTAAAGTCATCCATCTCGAGTGCTCACAATATCTTATCCTATGACCAAATTTGTAATGAGTCTATCCGTCCATCCATACCCATTAAGCCATATCCTTCCCAATGGGAAGTTCCCAAGTTCTATAGGTTTCAAAGCAAGGAGGATCCACAACAACACCTTAAGTCATTTATTCATGCTTGTTATCTCATCTCCTATGATGATTCCCTTCTTCTCTACACTTTTTTGATGTCTCTATCCAACTTGGCCTTAGATTGGTATAGTTCTTTACCCAAACATTCCATATTCTCCTTCACCCAACTAGCCCAAAACTTTTTAGATCACTTTTTGATCAATATATCTAATAAGGTTTTTATCACCAACCTCTACTCCATCTGAAAATTTGAGGATGAATCTATTACTAATTTTTTAGCTCATTGGAGGAGCCTAATTAACTTTCATTTTCCTTTCTAGGTATGTGCCAAACATATCTTATCTACATTACGTGTCTAAAGATTCTAGACCTTTGATGAAGCTCTTATCATGGATCATAAACTAGAGAACTGAGTGATTGATGAAGGAAAGATTAAAATAAAAAATAATAACTCAACTTATAAAACTAAAGAGGCTTCTTCCTCTAAGTCAAGCAACCAAGCCAATACCAACACCACGAACAAAGGAATCAAAAATTATATTATCTTCAAAGTTACACCTCCACTATCTACCAACCAATAAAGCCTAAGGAACCAAACCTCCAACTCCTCTAATTCCTCCAACCAAAAGCCAAGGAACCAAACTTGGAAAAACTAGAAGTAATTAACTCTACTTGGGGAACCCTATGCTTCTATTTTAGAAAAGTAATTAAACACTAATATCATCCAATTTTAACCAATTAAACCATCCCAATAGTTTTATGCTTCTCACCCTATGTCAGTTTGGTGTAATTATAATTACCATTGCACCTTTCATTGAGTCATAAAAAATGATATCAATAGGTGTAATACCTTCACATACCTTATCCAATCCCTTATTGACAAGGGGGAGATTACTTTAGACAAATCTAATGCACCACCCAACCAAGCCCTTGACATATTTAGGCAACATTTTCTAAACCATGATCCCACCAAAAATGAGAGTAAAAACATCGAATGCTCTCCTGACACCCATACCATTAACATGGTTCTTGACACACTCACTAATAAATAACCCACTCACCAATCTACCAACCCCTTTTAGCTTATGGAAATAGTAGAGTTACTTTCTACCCTTTTGGAAACCTAAACCAAGGAAGTACCTCTTCTTCTTAATTCATTCATTATGGTATTATAGCTACAACTTCCCCTTTAACTGACATACCAGACTACACACCTATCTTAACTTCCTCACCAATTAACATGCAACTCTCCCCTCCCATATAAATAAATCTTGAGAAATAAATGTCCCTATATACTCCTCCCATAGAATATCCATCTATCCTAACCTTGCATATTTTGATTGAGGAAGAAGACAAGGTCACTATCCTTATGTATCCGCCTAGAAGATTATCTTTTAGATCCACCATTCAGGGAATCAAACCTTTCTCAAAACTAGTGCAAAAATTGGAATTTGTCCCCAACCCTAGCATGGATCAAACTACCTTTTGGTAATAATTAGGTCTCCCTTATGTTACCAAAATAGAACCTCCAACCCCTTATTTGGTGGACCAACCTAGCACTTCTAATAACCAACCAACCAAAACCTCCACCTAACTAGCCAAAACCTTGACAAAACTAATCAACTAAGCCAACCAAGACCTTAGTGACCAAAGAAACCAAGGAAGTAAAACCACTCAAAGTCTTAAAGCCTTGAATTTTACCTCCCTCAACCTTTTCCTCCATTTTGGGTCCTCATCCCTCTACCTTGAGCATGAAGCCCATCATTTTTACCAAAACCCCACCACCTTTGTTGGTTACACTTACACACTTGCTTTCTAATACACCTCATTTTACTACACCAACAATACATTAAGTTACCTACCTTGTCACCCTCCACCTCTAACTTCTCAACCATCTTATCTAAACCAAAACCATCAACCAAATGTACCACCTTACCTAAGACACCTATCACCAAACCTACTTATAAAAAACCTTCTACCTCAACACCCAAAACAAAAACCACTAAAAATTTACCACCTTTAACTGAGTCTTACCTAACCATTATTTAATGGTTATTGAAAACCTCTTCCTTGAGCTTACCACCCATCAAACCCTTTAACCCTTTACATCCAAAACCATCATGGTTCAATAAAAATTTGATTTGTTTATATCACAGGACACCCAACCATGATACAAATTTTTTGAAAGCTCTCCAAACTCTCATCCTCCATATTTATGATGAGTATGATCTATTAATAGATGAACCTCTTATATCACCCCTACCAACCAAAACAACAACCATACCTACCCAACACTTACCCACTCCTCCACTCTTACCTAAGAATGAATATGAGTCTGACCACTCTACTACCTCACCCTCTCCTATCCATACTATCAACATGGTCACTAGATCACAATAGAAAGATAAATGGAAGGCTAAGGCATCCATTCTTGGGACCTACCCCTCTTCAAAATCCTAATAAAACCAAACCCAACCATCTCCATCTTCAATCTAACCTAATGTTTCTATCTTAGGTGCCTCTTAATCTAACCCTCCATAATCCAACCTATATGTAATATCTATCTATAAATTTATCCCCAAACACCTTCACAGACCCTGGCAAAAATGAGCTTATATGAATTTATTTATACTTTTCCCCATCATCAAAAATCACTCATAGATGCCTTAAAATCCATAGATTTCCAACCCAATGAACCTCAACTTCTAGACACCTTTATTTGTGCCATTAAAACTTCTAACCTTGTCACCTTTACAAATTTAAAAATACCTTCCAACCACCCTAAGGACTCAAATCCCCCACTCTTTATTATTGTTTACATTAACCAAAACCATGTCAAAAGATAGATGATTGATGGGGGAGCTAGCATTAACATCATATCCTCTTATGATTACAACTAACTCAACTTATCAAACAATATCATGTTAGAATCCATAGTGGTCCTCCAATCCTTTAATGACACTGTGGCCACTACCTTAGGAGCTGTTATCCTTCATATCTATGTAGGACCCCACACACTCCCTAAAATATTTTATGTTTTAGAAGGAGAATTTAAATACAACATATTATTGGGATGACCTTGGATTTGATCCATGGAATGTGTTCCCTCTACCCTCCATCAATGCATTAAGATTTAGCATGAGGGTTAGGTCATCAATATCCAAGTAGACCCAACTTAACATGAAAAATCACCTATCACCCCAATGATGTCCTCATACACCCATCTAATAGACCCTAACCAAAAACCATCTATGAAACATAAACTAGGTCATCCATCCCTTCTTTAGATATCCCCATAGAGGAGCCCTTGGGAGCTATGTTCCAATGATTCTCATTAGGGGAGTATCACCTTCTAGCATTAGATGTTTTCCCTACTCATCAAGAATATGGGAATCTAAAACATGGCCCTTATTATGACCATAAAATTAGAACCATCATCCCTTTAAATCCCTCCAACCATCAAACAAACTTCATCTATAGGGGACTTTATCAGCCACTTCTTGCTCCTACCACTACCTCTTCTATCTGAACATTCACCTCTGAATTTTCCTAGCTTGAAAAACCAACATTCACTAAATTATTAATTCATAGGTGTGTCTATAATGGATTTGGCCTTGGCCAATATGAACAAGGACCTCATGAGTTACCTGTTGGGAGAATATTTTGTCATCAACTAACTGATGACAAAATGGGTATATCAACCACAACAAAAGGAGATTTACACCACAAAAAGTCTAGGTTTACCACATATAAATGAGATAAATCTCTCCTCTCATCAAGGGGAGGTTCCATATGAATATATATATATATATATATATATATATATATATATATATATATATATATATATATATATATATATATAAGTAAGTAGAAAATAATACTCAGGGTAGTATGACAGCATCCATCTCTCTTTTTTCAGAGATGATGTCCAAGGAACAAGAGAGAGAAATCATGGTCATTGACTAAGAACATTCCTCTTCTTTCAAGAATGGTATCCATCATAGAGCAAAAAATCCCCTAAATTAGGTAACAAAGTTCACAAGGAAACCTACGTAAGCACAAAGTCTTTCGTTGCCTCCTTCATTGATTCAAAATACACGTAACTATAGAGTGAAACAAAGCACAATGTCTTTGCCTAAAACTACAATGGATAAAAGAATCACCAAGATAAAAGTAGCTCAAAGTCTCTCTTTTATCTTTTAGAAAAATCTTCAGATAATGTCAACACGCACACTTTGCTTATTAAACTGAATAGATAAGAGATTATCAGGAAAAAGGACATAAGAACTATTTCCTAAATAACACAACTTACTTCAACACAAAATCTGAAATAAACTTGTTTCTCATTCATTCAATAAAATATGATTTACAAGTTGAGCACAAAGTCTCAAGAAGTGTCTCAATTTTAGTAGAGTTTTTGCTCTCAATTATTCAGAGATCCTTTTACAAAAGAGGTCCCTCCTATATATAGGGAGAAACTTTCAAAATTTAAAAAAGATTAAAATACAAAAATATCTTAGTCAAAGATGAGTCATCTTTGACTTTGAGATATTTTTTCAGATTTTTTACATGTAATTACATATTACAAAATTGCATGCACTTTTACATGACAAAAGTGCATGAGAAGAGAGGAAGAAGAGAGAAAGGGAGAAATGGTTCAACTCTTGCCACTAGATTTCTTCAAATGAGCATCATACATGGTGATAGATGCCTAAATTCCTATACTATCTAGTGTAATGGTGTTCTTGAAGATCACTCTGGCCCTGATTGTAGCATCCTTCAATGCTGTGATTGCATTGGCATGATTAGTTAATCTGGTTCTTAGGTTATCCAGGGTTAACTGAGTATCTAAGATGTTATCCACAGAAGTCATTGAGAAGGATTTCTCTTCAAAATCCCTCTAGACCATACCTTTAAATTCTAAATCATCTCTTATACTAAGAGAAATTGATTATCTCTAGAGGTAAGCTTGTAAGGTAATTCTTTCAGTCTGTTCAATAGGCCTATATCACTTTTCTTGCTAGCATCCTTGGAAGACTTGAGATATTTAATCAGCTCCTTGAGTACCTAAATCCTATATACCCGTGATTCCTTAATCTCAACATATGAATCTTTGCTAGCAATGACACTGATGGATATCAAGGTGTGTTTCTTCAGATCCTTCATCACTATCCATTTGCCAAGATATTTATCTGTACTGTCAATATCCTAAGAAATAAGAGAGACGATGTCCTATAAATTTGTCCTCACCTTCTTCATCTTGTCTATCTTCACAACAACTTCTGTAAGCAAGTAAATTCCCTGAGTGTGCATATTTTCAATGTAATCCTCTAGCACTTTCCATTTCATATAGGTTTTCTTTACTTTCTAAATAACAAGGTCGTCTATGGAAGAGGCTTCTGGGGTTGTTGCTTCAGGGGCAAGGGTGAATTTTTTGACTACTGCAATCAATTACTCTACCTTTGCCTTGTATTAATATTTCATCTCCTTTTCTTTGTCAAATTTTTGGACCATGATGTCCATTGCAGATTGTAGATCGCTCTTCCCACCTTCATGAGTAACTTTCCCTAGCTCAACATGAGAAATGGAATAGATGCTCATGTTAAAACCCTTAAGGGCTACGTCTTGTGGAGGTTTAGCTATCTCCAAAATTTTATGCCCCTTTTTCTCAACCAATTTTAAAAGGATCCTTAGTCTCTTAGCTATCTTAGCTTTCACTGGCACTATCTTGCCAAAATCAAAGTCATCTGTAGAGATGGCTAGCTTCTTCTTTTTGGGTGTGAAAGTTGACAACCAAGGGGGAAGAGAAGAAGTACTTAATGTGTCAATGGTTCCTACAGCTGGTGTCACCTGAGTAACATCTGTATTGCTATTGGTAACAACGAGTGCAATGGGAGTAACTGGTGAAACTGTATCAATCATTGAATGGTCAATGGCATAACTTTCTCCTATGTTGAAAGAAGGAGAAGAGAGACTAGGGATGAAACTTGAAGAATGAAAGACATCTCCAAAAGTGCCGTGAGGATTGCCAAACATGAATTTGGAAGGAGAGGTGGCTCCAAAAGAAGGAACACTAATGGGAGAAAGAGGTGAAGGAGATGCTACAGGAGATTGAGGTGGTGAAGGAGAAATGCTTGTAAGTGGCTGTGCCCTTTTCTGAGAAGGTAGAGGCTTAGTTTATTACTACTTTGAGGGCCTGTAATCTATCTCTATTTGCTGAGCTACCTGTTCTTGGGAGCTTTGCTCTTTGACTCTCTTAGCCATGGATTTTGGCTCCTCAATAACATTTGATTTCTTGGAAACAAAGATGATTCTAGGCTTGTGAGGCCTAGAAGGAGAAGGAAAATCACCTTTATTCTTAGTCCTATTTTTTGCCTTCTTCATTTTCACTTGGAATTTAGCCTCTGATCCTGTAATGAACTCCTTCAACATGATCCCTTTGGATGCTAACCAATCATTGGTGTTAGCTAATATTGGTTTGAATATCTTCCTCAAAGAAGTCAATTCTTTTTGGGACCACTGAATTGGAAGAAGAGGAGAGTCAACAACCTTCTCAGCTAGGTATCTATTGTTGATAATATTCTTATCATCGACCAAATTAGAGGGAATATCTATAAGCCCTAAATATTTTATTTGCTTCAGAGTCAGCCTATTGTAGTCCATCCTCCTGATTTCTTTGGCTATTCTCAAGTTTACCCAGATGTCTTCAATCATAGGCTCATGAAATTGAGTCTTTCTTCTGATCATATCTTTGACACCCCTATAGTCAAAATTGTCCCTTCTCTTGAACTATTTCATGGTAACCAGTTGCATTTCCATCTCCATGACCTTTGCTTTGGCTGTAGTCAAAATCAAGTATCTGCCAATTTCAATTAAAAACCTGAAACCTGGCTTTTTCAGTTCTATTTGCCTAGTGTGTATGACAACTATTTGTCTACATAGCTCTATTAAGACCAACTTTTCAAAAGGAAATTTGGGGAGCATATAGGGATAGCCTTGGAAAAATCCAACCCAGAGATAACAAAAGGAGGGAAATTGTAGAAACATGTAGCCAAAGTCATTGATGATCATCCAGGCTTCATCAGATACTCTCTTCTATTCAAGCTGAGGGTCAAAAAGGCACAAAAATACTATGAAGAAGGTGTGATTTACCCTCCTAAAATGACAGATTGATCCTTGTAGTGTTAACTAAGGGTAATATGAGTAGACTGGGGTGACTCTCCTATCTCCTTCAGTTGTCAAACCTAGAAAAGTTTACATGGAGGCTGCAATGTACACCAAGTATGAAGTCATATAGAACTTCAAAGTAGTAGATACCTTGGTCAATTGATCATGAAGAGCATTGTTGATCTTCTCACCCCATAGGATGGCTTACTTACCTTATATGATTATCTTGATGAAGGGATACATCCATTCATGGAATTATGAAGAAGATGGTAGACCTCACACTTTGTTGAGAAGAGTAATCAAGTCACCAAATTCTTCAATGAAATCACTCCTTAGAAAATTTTGTAGCCATCTAGATAAATTAGTCTTGGGAGTCTTGAGCCACCTGTTATTCATTACCTTCTTCACCCTCTTAAGATCCTTGTCATACTCTCTCTGTGCCTTGATGAAGTCGATTCTCAGCACTTCAGTAACAGGAGGGCACATGAAGACTTTATCAATAAATTTAGGGTCCAACTGAATTATCACATTGCCACTAGTGTATGACACTGATCTAGTCTCTTTGTTGTAAAACTGGGTGCTTTAGAGAATGAAATTCATATGATGTGCCACTACTGGGAAAGAGGCAACTAGATGAATGTTGCTTTCAATTATCCTTTTCATCTCAGAGATCGGGTTCATCACCTTGGTTCTGGTTATGAACTCAACCATATCCACGTGGCCAATCTCTATGTCTCTAATATCATCGACATTAGAAGTGACCGAGGTGATCAAAAAAATTCCCTAGTATTAGTACTTCATGGCCTTTGACTTCTTCAGAGAAGTTTTAGACATCAGAACTAGTCTTGATTGAGTAGGTGTTGATGAACGAGAATCTTCAGGGGGTAGTGCAATAATAATCATGATCATGCAATTAAGGAAAACTGGGCAAATTGGGGAATTTGCACGTTGGGTGATCATGACCAAGGAATGGCACTTGATAGGGCTAGGACAAAAAATGGGAGGAAAAATGAGAGGAAAAAGGGGAGGAGGCAAAAAAAATGAAAAAGATGAAAATTTCTCCAGAGTTGGAGAAATTGGGGGAAGAAAGTAAGGGCTACAAAATTTGCCACCCTAGCATGTAGAATGGTTTGCATGCACAGGTGAAAATTTTTTATACCCTTACCTACAAGGGGGAGAAAAAAGGCATGGGTGAAAAAATATTCCACCTATGCATGCTTCGTAGGAAAGTGTAGGGGCGACAAAATTCACTGCCTTTGCACTTTTGACCTGCATCGATGATGAATTTTGTCACCGATGCAGGTAAATGGTGCAAACTTGTATTGAGAGTGAAATTTTCCACCGATTCAAGTGGTGGGTAGGGGCAAGGTTAGGGTGGCAAGTTTTCCACCCTTAACAAGCAAGACTAGGAAATACATGGGAAAGAAGGGAGGGCGGTGAAAATTGACACCCCAACATGGGGAAAATGACAGAAGGCTGATAGGGAAGGTAGAGAAAGAGAGAGACAGGAGGAGAAGAGGAAGCAGGCTGACAGCCCTAGGGGAAGAAAGGAAAACCAAAAAATAAAATAAAAATGAAACTTAAAGAGAGGAAAGGAAAAAAATAAATGCCAAATACAAGACCTACTTGGAAAACTAAGCGCACTGCGAGCTCAAATCCACCAAAATGAACTTTTACCCATTCGTTGGATCATCTAGAGGTAGAAGGTAGGAGGAAGAGAGGAATAAATAAATCAAAATGAGGTGAAAATGGATTAAATGGGGTGAAAATTGACTGCAACAACTCGGCACGCATGGAAATAAATGTCGCATGTGAAAATTGAGGCAGTGCAGGGGCGACAAAATTTGCCACCCTTGCACTGGAAAAAATAAAGGGACATGCAGGGGTGGAAAAATTTGCTTCTCTTTCATGTAAAAGAGGAAAGATGTAGGCCCAGAAAAATTCACTGCTCCTACATGTTAGAAGGAAAAATGCACCGACGACAAAAATTGCCACCTGTGCACGAAAATAGAAGAAAAACACTAACTCTGAAAAAGCTAAATTTTAGTCCCCTGGTCACATCAAGACCATAAAAAATTTCACATTTTGGGGAAAATGTAACAAAAAGATGTTACAAACTTTGAATGGTGTCAGTTGAGCCAATACGAAAGTGAGAAAAACTTGTCTCAAAAATGGACTTAGAGAGACAAAGGGCGAAACAGATAAGTTTTGCAAGGAGTTGTTCCAAAAATGAGATAAGATAATTTTAAAAATAATAGTTGGCTCCTATTGGGTAACTTCCATTAATCGAATCGATCAATGAGAGTATAAATTAGTCTCTAAGTGCCTTCATCTAAGCCATTGGGCTACCAAGTCAAGCTAAAAATGAAAGAAAACAAACAAAATGTAAAAACTATACATATATACAAGTGGATTCATCTATAATTCAAGGATTGAAAAGCTTTAGATGTTGCCCACTATGGATTAGTACAAATGGAATTCCATCTTGATACTCCAACAAGAAGCTACTCTCACCACAGAGTTGTCGAATGGTAAACGGACCTCTCCATAAAGAGTCAAATTTGCCGTGCATTCCCTTCGATTCTCTCCTCTTGTCTCATAATAAGACTTGATCTCTAATTTGAAAATCATGGATCTTAGCCTTTTTATCAAAAGGTTTCTTCACCTGATTTTGATGTGTCGTAATTCGGTCTACCACCATGGTTCGCTGCTCCTTCAGTTCAGTTAGACACATGATTCTTTTGTCGAACAAACTTTTGAAAGTTAAACCTTCGATTACTTTGGCTAACCTGAGTGTTGGTAGTTCTAGAGTGATGGGTATCTCCGCATTCAAACCATACAAAAGTTGGAAAGGTGCCATACCTATGGCCCTCTTGGGTGTAATCATATCCACCCATAAAGCATAAAATAGTGCTTTGTGCCATGTTCTTTGATTTTCATCTACCAATTTCTTGATAATAATGACCAGGTTCTTATTGCTCAATTCTACTTGGCCATTTCTCTATGGGAAATAATCTGAAGTGTGAGATAGGGTAATCCCATAATAAAAGCAGAATTGAGTAATTTCATGTGAAGAAAAATAGGCTTCATTATCTGTTACAATTTTGAGTGGGACCCCAAATCGGGAAATGATATTTTCCTTAAGAAAATTACACACCACTTCAGATGTAACGTGCTTGGTTGGGATGGCCTCCACCCATTTGGTAAAGTAATTAGTTGTCATGAGGACATAATCATGTCTGGCACTTGAAGATGGGTTAACTGTGCCAATGAAGTCAATACCATACTATTGAAAAGGCTCTTTGATTATTACTGGCTTGAGAGGTAATGCATCCAGTTTAGGCTTTCCAACAAACTGTTGATACAATTCACATCTACACACCCATTTGTAGGCATCTTAGAATAGTGTAGGCCAATATTACCTTGCTCAAAAAATCTTATGCACTATCACTGGTGCATAAAAATGTCCTCTATAGGCTAAATTATGGAAAGACTCTAAGAGTTTATCTTGTTGTACCTTATCGACACAATGAAGAAATGCCCCATCCAGGTTCCTTTTATACAGACCATTGTCCCACAAAACATAGCTAGCAGCCTTTAGTTTAACATTCTATTTTTCCTTATAGGAGAGATGAGTGAGACACTCACCATAGGTTAGAAAATGGGTGATGTCAGAATACCACTCATCAATAGTGGCAACAAAGAGGATCGAGTGTATGCCTTCGATCTCTATTTCTTCATTTTTTGCTCCTTCAAAAATGTTGTTGGAAATCAACTGGCAAAGACCCTTTCCCTACATGAGTTTGGTAGGTTTGATGTATAGATCAAAATCCTAAATCTTGGCAATCTAATAACCCCTCCTTGTACCAAACTCTTGTTGAGTCAAAATGGACTTCACTGTTGTATCAGGCACCAGAACCTCAGTGTGGGATTTTAGGATATAAAACCTAAAATGTTTGACTGTTTTGACCACTACATATGCGTGCTTCTCTATGTTGGAATATTTCATCTTGTGAGCCTTGAGTGGACAGCTCATGAAGAAAATAGGAGATTTTACTCCTTGGTTTTGTTGAAATAAAATAGATGAGAGTGTATGTTCAGAAGCATAATTGTATATTTTGAAATTTTTGGTGTAGTCTAGACAAACTAAGATTGGTTCGCAAGCTATTGCTTCTTTGATGTCTTTGAATGTCGATTTTCCCTCTACAGTCCACCTAAAGGTAGCATTAGCTTTCATCATATTGATGATGTGCCGATTTTTCTCAATGAACTCAAGGATGAACCTTTGAAGAAAATTCACCTTTCCAAAGAAAGAGTGAACCACAGTTTTACTGGTAGGCAGAGTAAGTTCTTGGATGGACTTGACTCTCTCTGAGTCAATTTTAATACCTTCTCGAGACATAATGTGTCCGAGAAGTTTCCCTTCAGTCACCCAAAAGATATATTTTTTGGGATTTAGAGAAATATCATTCTGAAGACAATGTTCTAGTATTCTTTGTAAATGGTGGACATGGTCAGAATGATGGTTTGAAAATACAATCAAATCATCCAGGTATACTATAATGAACTTACCCATTTCATCCTTGAAAGTGAGGTCTATCGTTCTTTGAAATGTGGCACCTGCATTTATCAGACCAAAAGGCATTCTTCGATAGGCAAAGGTGCCCCAAGGTATGGTGAAGGTAGTATTATGTTGATCTACCTTTCCAACTTCAACCTGATTGTATTCTGAGAAATTGTCTAGCGTTGATAACATCTTTGAACTTGTTACCACTTGTATCACTTGATCCATGGTAGGGAGAGGATAGTTATCTTATAGAGATAGCTGATTCAAGTTTTTGAAATCCATGCAGATTTGAATTTCACCATTCTTCTTTCTGACAGGCACTATGTTGGAAATCCATGTAGAGTGGTGGATTGGAAAAATTATTTGGGTTTCAAGCATTTTTTATATCTCAGCTAAAATGGTACCTGAGATTTTTGGATTATATTGCTTGGACTTTTGCTTATAAGGCACAGAGTTTGCCTTAAGAGGAATGCCATGGAAAATGTCATCAGGCCTGAGTGATTTCAAGTCATCATAGGAATAAGCTAAGACATCTATATATTGGTAGAGTAGATTAGCAAGCTTGAATATCTCCTTAGGAGTACAACATTTCCCAATGTTCACCATCTTAGGATCTCCCTTGGTTCCCAGATTTAGTTGACCAAAATCTTGGGAGGAGTTTGAATCTATTCGCTATTGTTTGGTGAACCTGTCATGGTTATCAAACAATTTCTCTAGGGAAATGAGGCCTTTGGGAATATTATTCCCTTTAAGCTGCAGGAAATCCTCATCTGTGTTTGCATTTGGTTCATAAGTGGTTGAACATTTTTAAAGTTTACTACCTTCAAAATGTAGTTGTTTGAAGCTGTCCCTTTGCTCCAAGAAGGCAATGATTTGATCATCATTATTGAATACTTGCCAATGACCAGCATTATTAGGTACACTTGGCCGAAAGACCATTTTAATAGTGTACTTATCTCCTTTAAAATTTGGGTGGAAAACTAAGAGGGTAGCAAAAATAGCCAATGCATCCGCCCCATCATTGAATTCTCTTAGAACGACAGAGATGTTAAAAGCTTCAAAAATTTTAATTTAGTCCCAGACAAGATTAAGATAGTGGCACAATCTTTCATTCTTGGTTTGATAGAGGTTTCTTACCTGGTAAACCACCAATTTAGAATTCCCTTTAGCATGCAGTAGTTTAATGCCCTTTTCTCTAGTAGCCTATAATCTAAGTAATAGGGATTCATACTCAGATATTTTGTTGGTGTTATTTAACTGTAACTTATAAGATAAAGGAACATTATCTCCTTGAGGAGATATCAACACAACTCCAGCTCCTGAATTGATAAAAGAGTAGCTGCCATCAAATTCTAAGATCCATACCTCACTAGACACTGCTTTTTCTTTGAAAACTCCTTCATTTGGGAGAAGAGGTTCTCTCATGCATTGATTTTGCTTTGTCAATTCTCCCGCTGTGTTAGATGAACACATTTCTAAGTTGTCACCTATAAGAGTTTCATCAGATGCCCCATGGACTTATTTTGTATATAGGAAGTAGTTACCCATGCCAGAAGACTCAAATAAAATTTGAGCTTCTGGTGTTGATGATCTGGTGACTACATATTTTGCCTCTTTTTTAGGAAGCAATTTCTTCATAACACCTTTAATTGGGATCCTCACCTCTGACAAGTCCATGCTCAACTCACCTCCAACATCCTTGCATAAATTTTGCCCAAGTAGGATGCCGTAAGAGGGTGGAACATCGGCCACTAAAACTGCCATTTTTATCCTCTTTTTTTGAAAAGCTTTGAAAGCAAATTAGGCATATTTTATCTGACCAAAGAGTGGGACTTGCTTGTTTTCCATAGAAAAACACCTCCCAAAAGTTTTGGTCAAAGTTAGACCAAGGGAATCTTCCACTTTGGTGGGCATGACATTATCCAAGGCTTTGGAGTCTATTATGCAATTACTCAATTTGTAACCATTTATTAGTAGGGAAACATAAAAAGGTTCTATTTTTCTAGGAGCAACAGGAGGAGTCACGACAAGATTATTTTGAGTGGACTTATCCTTGGGAGGATCATGAGTGACCTTTAAAGAATCTTGTCCTGTGGGGATGGATTTATTTTTCACATATTCTGCCAACCTATCAAACTGTTAAGGATTGGATCTCAAATACTCAATCTCTATCATCTGAATCTTAGTTTTTCTAGCATGGTCAATTATATCAAATAATTGAAAAAAAATTAAAAAAAGGGAGAGAGTCCATCATCTGGGTCTTTAGTAGGTGTGGCACTGGTCTGAGTAATAGAGGTTGAAGATATGGGGAGGTTGGAGGTACTTACTTTTTTATGAGTTACCTAATCTTTTGATTGGGGAGGCAATGGAGTGCCTTGTTTAGTGATGAAAACCACCGACCGAGGTTCTTCTTCTACTTTTCCTTTGTCAGCTTGTGGAGCTGACTGGTTTTGAGATCTAGTAAAAATAACATAAGATCCATCCAACCCTTCTCCTTTACTTCCAGCTTCATCCTGGTAATCTAGGAAACCAATATTGGAGTCATCAGCAAATTCTTCTTCCTAATCTTTGAAGAGATTAGCATCATCTTGTTGGTCCAACTCAGGTTGGAGCAAAAAGTCATGTTCAACCTCTAGATAACTGATCACTAAATTGGTAGGTGCTACTTTAATGGCCAGTTTCCCTGGAGGGGGAGGCAAGTGATTTGGTTTCCCTTGGTTCTGTGTAGCATTGCCCTGATATTGCTGATTTTGGAATGTTCTTCTTAGCATATCTTGATAGGTAGGAACATAAATACCTTGGGCCATTTGTCTCTTTAAACCTATCAGTTCAATTGTCAATTTTTGTACCATAGGGTCTATAGTGCCTATAGAAGAGATTTTAGTAGATGAAGAGAATCTATTTTTACTGGAGTCTTTTCTAATCTTACCTGCCAGGATGAGATCATCCTCAATCTCAGTAGCCAAATTTTGAGCCAATGTGAGATCCATAGGGCTAGCTCACCTCAATAGGAAACTTACCTCTTGAAGTTGTGAGTTGATAAAAAAGCACTTAAGATTCTCTGGCATGGGCTGAGCGACAGTTGGAATCTGGTTCCTTAACTTATTAAATTTGGCTATGAAATCCCTCATGGGTTCCTGAGATTACTTTTTCATCTATGTTAGCTATTCTAACAAGGCGTGTGCATCTTCAACAGGTTTAAATCTAGCTTTAAACTTAGACTTTAGTGTATTCTAGTCAGTTATAGTTTGAGCTTGAAGGTGGTAGAACCAATCCATGAAATCACCTTACAAAGTTTCTATAAAAAGTCTCACTGCTATGTCTTCAAATTCCACACTAATTACACTGCATGTTATAGAGAAAGCAAAAATATTCTCATCGGGATGAACCTTCCCATCACCAAAAAACTTGGGAAATTTTTTCCTAGAACTATGAGGTAGTTCATACAAGGGTGGGGTCAAATTAAGAGGACCAAAAGAACTGCCCCACAAACCTTGAGCCATTATGATAAGATGATTAAATGGTGGGATAATAAATCTTGGTGGGGTCAATAAAGACAAAGCCTTACAAATATTGAGGCTAGAAGCTTCACCAGGTATGGGAGATCTGGCATTGGTATGAGGGAAGATCCCAGTTCGCTAAAGATGAGATGATGAAGGAGAAACGTTAAAATTATTTTGCTGCACCAGCTTGAATATAAGATCAACAATACCCTAAGCTCTCTGTCCTCATGTGTACGGTGAATCTACCAGAATGTCAAATGAAAAAGGGACCCAAACTACTTCAAGTTGAAGCTTGAGGCTTCAAAATGCATGTTCGTATCCCTAGCAGAGTCATCAAAAATTTGTTGGGTGAATATTTTGTCGTCAACTAAATGATGACAAAATGGGTATATCAACCACAAAAAATGGAGATTTAAGCCATAAAAAGTGTGGGTTTACCACATCTAAATGGGATAAATATCTCCTCTCATCAAGGGGAGGTTCTCTATGAATATTTATATGCTATATGTATATATAAGTAAGCAGAAAATAATACTCATGGTAGTATGATAGCATCCATCTCTCTTTTTTCAGAGATGATGTCCAAAGAACAAGAAAGAGAAATCTTAGTTATTGGCTAAGAACATTCCTCTTCTTTCAGGAATGGTATCCAGTATAGAGCAAAAATCCCATAAATTAGGTAACAAAGTTCACAAGAAAACCCATGTAAGCACAAAGTCTTCCGTTGCCTCCTTTACTGATTCAGAATATGCGTAACCATAGATTGAAACAAAGCACAAAGTCTTTGCCTAAAACTACAATGGATAAAAGAATCACCAAGATAAAAGTAGCTCAAAGTCTCTCTTTTATCTTATAGAAATGTCTTCAAATAATGTCAACACACACACTTTGCTTATTAAATCAAACATATAAGAGATTATCAGAAAAAATGACATAAGAACTATTTCCTAAATAACACAAATTAATTCAACACAAAGTCTAAAATAAACCTATTTCTCATTCGTTCGATAAAATATGATTTACAAGTTGAGCACAAAGTCTCAAGAAGTGTCTCAATTTCAGCAGATTTTTTGCTCTCAATTATCCAGAGATCCTTTTACAAAAGAGGTCCCTCCTATATATAGGGAGAAAATTTCAAAATTTTAAAAAGATTAAAATACAAAAATATCTTAGTCAAAGATGAGTCATCTTTGAATTTAATGTATTTTACATGTAATTACATATTACAAAATTGTATGCACTTTTACATGAAAAAAGTGCATGAAAAGAGAGGAAGAAGAGAGAAAGGGAGAAATGGTTCAAGTCTTGCCACCAGATTTCTTCAAATGAGCATCATACATGGTGATAGATTCCTGAATTCCTATACTATCCAATGCAATGGTGTTCTTGAAGATCACTCTAGCCCTGATTGTAGCGTCCTTCAATGTTGTGATTGCATTGGCATGACTAGTTAATCTGGTTCTTAGGTTATCCAAGGTTAACTAAGTATCCAAGATGTTATCCACAAAAGTCATTGAGAAAGCTTTTTATTCAAAATCCCTTTGGACCATACCTTTAAATTATTGAATCATCTCTTCTATTGAGATAAATAAATTATCTCTAGAGGTGAGGTCACAAGGTAATTCTTCTAGTTTGTTCAATAGGCCTGTATCACTTTTCTCGCTAGCATCCTTGGAAGACTTGAGATCTTCAATCAGCTCTTTGAGTACCTAAATCTTGTATACCAGTGATTTCTTGATCTCAACATAGGAATCTTTGCTAGCAATGACATTGATAGATATCAAGGTGCATTTCTTTAGATCCTTCATCTTTGTCCACTTACCAAGATATTTATTTGTACTATCAATATCTTGAGAAATAAGAGAGATGAGGTCCTCTAAATCTGTCATCACCTTCTTCATCTTGTCTGTCTTCTCAACAACTTTTGTAAGCAAGGAAATTCCCTGAGTGCACATCTTTTCAATGTAATCCTCTAGCACTTTCCCTTTCATATAGGTTTTCTCTATTTTCTAAATAACAGGGTCATCTATGGAAGAGGCTTCTGGGGTTGCTACTTCAGGAGAAAGGGTGAATTTCCTGACTACTATGGTCAATTTCTCTACCTTTTCCTTGTATTAATCTTTCATCTCCTTTTCTCTATCAAATTTTTGGACCATGATGTCCATTGCAGACTATAGATCGCTCTTCGCACCTTCATGAGTAACTTTCCCTAGCTCAACATGAGAAATGGAATAGCTGCTCATGTCAAAACCATCAAGGGTTGCATCCTATAGAGGTTTAGCTATCTCCAAAAAAAATTTCCCCTTTTCTTCAACCAATTTTGAAAGGATCCTTGGTCTCTTAGGGGCATTAGCTTTCACTGACACTATCTTGCCAAAATCAAAGTCATCTATAGAGATGGCTAGCTTCTTCCTTTTGGGCATGAAAGCTAACAACAAAAGGAGAAGAAAAGAAGTAATTAATGTGGCAATGGTTACTATAACTCGTGTCACTAGGGTAACATCTATAATTTTAGTGGTAATAGTGGGTACAGTGGGATTAATCGGTGAAACCGTATCAGCCACTAATTGGCCAATGACAGATCTTTCTCTTATGTTGAAAGAAGGAGAAGAGAGACTAGGGATGGAACTTGAAGAATGAAGGACATCTCTAGAAGCACCTTAAGGATTGCCAAACATGAATTTGGAAGGAGAGGCAGCTCCAGAAGAAAGAACACTGATGGAAGAAAAAGGCAAAGGAGATGCTACAGGAGATTGAGGTGGTGAAGGAGAAATCCATGTAAGTGGTTGTGCCCCTTCTTGGGAAGGTAGAGGCTCAGTTTTTTACTGCTCTAAGGGCCTGTCATATGTCTCCATTTACTGAGCTACATGTTCCTAGGAGATTTATTCTCTAACTCCCTTAGCCGTGGATTTTGGCTCCTCAACAACCTTCGATTTCTTGGAAACAAACATGATTCTAGGCTTGTGAGGCCTAGAAGGAGAAGGAACATCACCTTTATTATTAGTCTTATTTTTTGCCTTCTTCCTCATTTCTACTTGGAATTCAACCTCATATCTTGAAATGAACTCTTTCAATGTGATCCATTTGGCTGATAAGCAATCATTGGTGTTAGCCAATATTAGTTCGAATCTCTTCCTCAAAGAAGTCAATTCTTTTTAGGACTACTAAATTGGAAGAAGAGGAGAGTCAACAACCTTATCAACTAGGTATCTACTGTTGATAATGTTCTTATCATTGACCAAATTAGAGGGAATATCTGCAAGCCTTAGATATTTGATTTGCTCCAGAGTCAGCCTATTGTAGTCTATCCTCTTGATTTCTTTGGCTGTTCTCAAGTTTACCCAGATGTCTTCAATCATAGGCTCATGAAACTGAGTCTTTCTTCTAATCATATCTTTAACACCCCTATAGTCAAAATTGTCCCTTCTCTTGAACTATTTTATGATAACCAGTTGCATTTCCATCTCCATGACCTTTTCTTTGGCTGCAGTCAAAATCAAGTATCTGCCAATTTCAATTGGAAACCTAAAACTTGGCTTTTTTAGTTTTATTTGCCTAGTGTGTATGACAACCATTTGTCTACATAGCTCCATTAGGACCAACTTGTCAGAAGGAAATCTAGGGAGCATATAGGGATAGCCTTGGAAAAAGCCAACCCAGAGATAGCAAAAGGAGGGAAATTATAGAAACATGTAGCCAAAGTCATTGACGACCATCTAGGCTTCATTAGATACTATTTTTTGTTTGAGCTGAGGGTCAAAAAGGCACAAAAATACTATGAATAAGTCATCATTTACCCTCTTAAAATGATGGATTGATCTTTTTAGTATTAACTAAGGGTAATATGAGTAGACTGGGGTGGTTCTCCTATCTCCTTCAGTTGTCAAACCTAGAATGGTTCGCATGGAGGTTGTAATGTACACCAAGTATGAAGTCATATAGAACTTTGAATTAGTAGATACTTTGGTCAACTACTCATGAAGAGCGTTACTAATCTGCTCACCCTAAAAGATGGCTTGCTTCCCTTATAAGATTATCTTGATGAAGGGATACATCTATTTGTGGAATTATGAAGAAGATGGTAGACCTCACACTCTACTGAGAAGAGTAATCAAGTCACCAACTTCTTTAATGAAATCACTCTTCAAAAAATTTCACAGCCATCTAGATAAATTGGTCCTGGGAGTCTTGAGCCACCTATTATTCATTACCTTCTTCACCCTCTCAGGATCCTTGTCATACTCTCTCAGTGCCTTGATGAAGTCAATTCTCAGCACTTTAGTAGTAGGAGGGAACATGAAGACTTTATCAATAAATTTGGGGTCCAACTGAATTATCACATTGCCGCTAGCATCTGACACTGATCTGGTCTCTCTATTGTAGAATTGGGCACACTGGAGGATGAACTCCATATGATGTGCTGCTATTGGGAAAGAGGCAACTAGATGAATGTTGATTTTGATTATCCTTTTCATCTCGGAGCTCAGGTTCATCACCTTGGTTCTGGTTACAAACTCGGCCATATCCACATGGCTGATCTCTGTGTCTCTAATGTCGTTGACATTAGAAGTGACTGAGGAAATCAAAAAAATGCCCTGGTATTGGTACTTCATGGCCTTTCACTTCTTCAAAGAAGTTTCAGACATTGAAACTAGTCTTGATTGAGCGGGTGCCGATGAATGAGAATCTTCAGGGGGTACTGCAATGATAATCATGATTGTGCAATTACAGAAAATTGGGTAAATTAGGGAATTTTCACGTTGGGTGATCATGACCAAGGAATGGCACTTGACAGGGCCAGGTCAAAAAATGGGAGAAAAAATGAGAGGAAAAAGGGGAGGAGGTGAAAAAAATGAAAAAGATGAAAATTTCTCTAGAGATAGAGAAATTGGGGGAAGAAAGTAAGGGCGGCAAAATTCACCACCCTAGCATGTAGAATGGTTTGCATGCACAGGTGGAAAATTTTTCTTCCCTTGCATGCAAGGGGGAGAAAAAAGGCATGGGTAGTGAAAATCACTACTTGTGCATGCTTCGTAAGAAAGTGCAGGGGTGGCAAAATTCGTCATCCTTGCACTTTTGAATTGCATCAGTGGTGAATTTTTCCACTGATGTAGGTAAATGGTGTGAACTTGTATTAGTGGTGAAATATGTTACCAATGCAAGTGGTGGGTAGGGACAAGGTTAGGGTGGCAAGTTTGTTTCCCTTAACAAGCAAGGCCAAGAAATTTGTGGGAAAGAAGGGAGGGCGGCAAAAATTACCGACCCAACATGGGGAAAATAACAGAAGGCTAATGGGGAAGGTAGAAAAAGAGAGAGACAGGAGGAGAAGAGAAGTGGGTTGATGGCCCTAAGGGGAATAAATGAAAACCAAAAAAAACTGAAAATTAAACTTAAAGAGAGGAAAGGAAAAGAAATAAATTCCAAATACAAGACGTACTTGGAAAACTATGCGTGCCGTGAGCTCAAATCTACCAAAATGCACTTTTACCCATTCACTGGATCATCTAGAGGTAGAAGGTAGGAGGAGAGGAAGGAATGAATCAAAATGAGGTGAAAAATGGATTAAATAGGGTGAAATTGACCCCAACCACTTGGCACATGCAGTAATAAATGTCATGCATGAAAATTGAGGTAGTGTAGGGGTGGCAAAATTTGCCACCCTTGCACTAGAAAAAATGAAGGGAAATGCAGGGGCAGCAAAATTTGCCACTCCTGCATGTAAAAGAGGAAAGATGTAGGGGTGGAAAAATTCGTTGCTCCTGCATGTTGGAAGGAAAAATGCACTGACGGTAAAAATTACTGCCCATGCACGAAAATAGAAGAAAAACACTAACTCTAAAAAAGCCAAATTTTGGTCCCCTAGTCACATCAAGACCATAACAACTTTCAAATTTTGGGAAAAGTGTAATGAAAAGATGTTATGAAATTTTAGCAGTGTCAGTTGAGCCAATACGAGAATGAGAAAAACTCATCGCAAAAATGGACTTAGAGAGACAAAGGGCGAAACGGATAAGTTTCACAGGGGGTTGTTCCAAAAATGAGCTAAGCTAATTTTGGAAACAATAATTTACCTTCAATAAGAACCCAAAAACCTCATGATTCATTTAGCCTTAGGTTTGTACCACCTAAAGAACCCACCAATTCACCTAAACCTATTGAAATCATAGAGGAAGACATCCCCTCCTCACTAACCCAACCTCATTCAAAGTTTGAGGATTTTGACATCATTTCTCCTAATTATTTTTGGTCAATATTATTATTTTGGGCCCTTTAACGTATCAAAAGGATGTCCAAACTAAAACTCTTCCTCTCATTCATCTCAAAATGGTAGAATATGATTCTCCTACCATCAACACCATCCAATATCAAGATGATGATTATATTCTCACATAACTTGGTGCCCCAAATTCTTCAATATATAAATCCATTCCTCTTGAAACCTTAACCATGTTAAATTAATCCACCATAGATATCAACTTGGGTACTCCAGATAACCCCCACATTATCAAACTAGGCAAATCATTGAATGTCAAAGAACTTCAATACTTCTCTTTCCTCTAAGACCACATCATAACACTCACTTGGTCATACAGTGATATCCCTGAGATTGACCCCACCATTTTTACCTATAACATAGTCATTCATCATGATGCCAAGCCTATTAAATAGAAAATTTGATTCATACATCCTTGTATATCCCTTCTTATCAAAGAAGATCTTTAGCATTTCCTATCTATAAACTTCATTTAACCCATTAAATACACCCAATGGGTCTCAAATAGCATACCTATCACCAAATCCACTTGGGGTCTATGCATTTATGTGGACTTTCATGACCTTAACCTCACTTGCCCCAAAAATGACTTTCCTCTACCTAGTATTGGCAAACTTGTTGATGATACAACTAACCATTAGATTTTATCTCTCATGGATGGGTTTTTAGGTTACAATCATATCTTGATTTCTCTTGAATATCAACATAAAATCACCTTTACCACCCCTTGGGGAATGCTTTATTATAGAGTCATGCCTTACAGGTTAAATAATGATAGTGCAACCTACCAATGGGATATGACCTACATCTTCCATGACCTCATCCACACCATCTTAGAGGACTATGTTGATATCTTGGGAAAATTCAAATATCTCAAAGATCATCTAAAATTTCTCAACATTATCTTCAAACACCTAATCTATTTCTATGTCAGACTTAACCCCAAGAAATGTGTTTTTGGGGTCCTTTCAAGAAAGCTTCTTGGCTTTATCATCTCCCTTTGAAGAATCAAAGTATACCCTACCAAGGTCAAAGCAATCTTGGAGATGCCTCCTACCAACTTGTTGGTCAAATTTTACTCCCAAGTTTGCATCTTTCAAATTTGGCCAAGTATAATATTTAAAAAAAATCTTCAAAAGGAGTATTTCTCATTGAGCTGCAGTAAAAATACCAAGTGTTATTTCATTCAGAGACTTTGTTTTGATCTTTTGGTTAAGTGTTATTTCCTTTGGAGGTTTTGTTTCAGGTTTTTTATTTAAAATGTCAAGAATTGTTTTGAACAGTTTGTTTGAAATAATTTTCTTGAAATGGCACTTCTATAAAAGGGTACATTTCAATTTTTCTAAAAGATGTATTTTTTGGGCAGAGTGTCCTTCCTAGAAGGTCTATTTTAGAAATATGGAGTCATTTACAACTTTTTAAAAGGGAACCTCCATCTTTATGAAAAGGTCATCTTCAAGTTTTTTGAAGGGCATCTTCCAATTTTTTTAAGGGGCATCTTCAGCAAAAAGTCCAAAGGAATTTTCAAGCAATGTGTATATTTCAAAAAATCCAAAGGGTATTTTCCTTTCAGAAGGGTCATTTTCAAGAACCCCAAAGGAACATTTCAAAGAACAACATGGTCCATTTTCAAAATCTAAAAGGTTATTCAATAGCCTAAAGAAATTAATGTGGAAAAAGAGCTGAAGGATTTGTTTTGGGAAAAATTCTAAGGGAAAAGACCCGATGCAAAGATATGAATGAATTTTATCGAGAGAAAATGTTGAAACAAAAAGTCTAAAGGAATTCATTTAGGAAAATTATCTATAGAAATGGTCAAAATCAAAAATCCCAAAGGATTTCTTTTAAGAAAAGTGGTCAAGACAAATCTTTTTGAAAGACACCTTTGAAGAAAAAGTGTCCCATGCAGAGGTTCTGAAAGGGAATTTTTCATGATTTTGAGGGCATTTTCCATAGTTAAAGAGCACTTGAAAAAGGTCCAAAAGAATCCTAAGTTCAAGGTAATTGTTCTAAATGAATAAGGTGAAGGCCCCATAATAATCAATTTAAAACTACAAAAAATAGTTGTTGATGTTAAAATACTTGGTGGGAACATGAGATAAAATGTGGAGGTAACAAATGGTTGAATCTTGAGCATGTAGTATAGACAAAGTAAGAAAAATGTATAGGTTGACATTTTGAGTCATTGCTCATAACTAACCAAATCAAAGAGCTTCCATGAAATCAACAAACATAGGTGTCCAAAGGATGGGTGGTAGTTAGGAAAAGCATTTTCAAACTATCCCCATAAGTCCCATTTCCCTCAATAGCGCTATGTGTGAGCTACTCTATTTTCAATTTTGAACGCTCATAGATGATTTTTGATAGAAATTGTTTCCTATGTCAATTCTAAAGGTTGTATACCAGTTTTCACCATTCTTATGATTGGTTTCAAATAATTATACCTCATGACATGGTGTATCTCACCCCACCTATCTTACACATGCAATTGTAACTGATTTTCACATATGAACACATGTCCAAGTGAATCTTAAACTTCCTTTGCTTGACCTCTCTCTCAAAAGCTATATATATACATTATTTTGGCTTGTTTTAGTAGCCTCCATTGGTTATTGGGAAAAATATAGCTATATTTGTACTTGAAGAACTCTAGAATAGATATAAAAGTGTTTTTCCCACTCATATTCTATAATATTTAGTAATGACTTGAATATTGTTTTAGATTAAGGTAAAAATAGGTTTTGAAGGGACCCCGAAACCTTGAAACAAAGGGAGAAGGATGAAACAGTAATGTCCACAGGCGAATCCTAAAACCTTCTTCAAAGAAGTATCAAAATCAGGTTTTACATGGACCTGAAACCATCAAAAAAGAAAATCAAAAGACAAACCCTAGGTTTTGCAGAGACCTAGAAACTCCATAGTAAAGAGGATACAAAAAACTAGGTAACAAGACCAAAAATTACATCCACCTGAAAGAACCTGGATTTATTCTTCTATTTCCAAAATCATCTTCACTGCTTCCTTACCTTTCACAACAGTGTCTTGAATGGCAGTAGCTGCCAACTTGGCTCCCTCTTGCATTGCTTTCTTTCTTGAGCTCTGTCTAGTTCTCTTGCTAGGCCCCTCCAAAGATTGGAATGTCCCCCCTCATGGGTGGATCAAAGGAAACTTTGATGGAGCTGCTAAAGGGAACCCAGGAAATGCAAGATGTGGAGGAGTCTTGAGAAACCATGTGGAAAACGTAATTGATGCTATTTCTATCCCCATTGGCAATTTGAATTTTCATATTGCTGAAGCTTCTACTGTCCTTCAAACCATCAAACTAGTTGTTGAATCAGGATATTCTAAATTATGGTTGGAAGGGGACTCCTTGAATATCATAAATATATTAAACAATAAAAATTATATTTCATGGTCTATAGAGGCTATGGTGATGGAAATGAAAACTTTAATCAAAAAATTTGAGAAAGTTACTATCACCCATACTTACCGTGAAGCCAACGGGGTTGTTGACTGGATAGCAAATCACGCAGTTTGAACAGGACACAAGGTGAGCTGGCAGGATACATTAAACAAGAATGTGGATCTTAGAGTGCTCATTAATCATGATGCAATTCATGCAAAGGAGGGAAAGATCAGCTTGGAATAGAAAACCAATGATTTAGTAGAGTGGCCTCATGGAGAAAGGTTTACACTCATTAAACAGAAATGTTCTAGAGTACGTGAAGCAGATCCTGAATGTGCCTAAAAAAAGGCAAGTTTTGTTCCAAACTGCTAAAGCTAGGTTCATTGTTTAGTTTACAGTGGTTGGGTGTTAAAGGATATTTGTATGGATCATAAAAGGGAAGGAGAACCAAGGAAGCAGGAACCCAAAAACTGTGAAGAGTGGAAAGAAAAACAAGATGTCTGGAAGATCCTTCAGAGACGGAAGGTTGTGAGCTACATGGAACGGCTTCATGGTTCAAAACCCCATATTACAATGGTTTTTTTCAAAAATTGGATTGATGATAGGGTCACCCTCCATGGCATCACAGTGAATCTTACTGAGGAATTCATAGCGGAGGTTACGGGGCTTCCAATGGAGGGAATAAAATGACTTGAATCTTGTTGGTCTAGTCTAGTGAAAGATTATCTTCTATAGTTTTTACTCTTGATGGTCTACCCATTTGTATATATTATATTATTACAGGTCTTTGATATTATTTTATTCTAAAGTGTATATATATCTTATAAGTGGTTCATGATTGTATCCCTCTTTAGAATCATTCATTCCCTTCTTACGAATCATATACCTTCTTGAATCTAGCATATGAAACATTGGTGTAGCAATGAATCCTAAGTCATGAGTCTTGTGTGAGAAACACCTTGTTTATCTTTAAGTAGTGGTTTTATTCAATTGGGATGACATTATACATTAGTGCATTGCCACTTGGTTTCTTAGTTGTTTTCCTTAACCCTTTTCATACATAATTGATAGGTTAGATAGAGATTTAAAGGTGCATCAATTGGAGATATCCCCTTATATAGAGATTCATCTCAATGAAATTTTTACCCAAAATAAGAGAGATGACTCCATGGTGCCACTTAGATGAGGAGAGCTGAAAATATCCTCAAAGGTGTGAATCCAAGTGTCAATAGTTTTGGCACAGTTGGTGGGATAGTTGGTCCTAATTGTTTCCATGTCAAGGTGAATGTTAGACTTGATAATTCCAAGTTTGTGAAGTGTTCTTAATCAATAATTTGGAAACTCTAAAAAGGTGAGAATTTATAGTTGTAGATAAATTTCTTCACATTATACTTCATGGTCTTCACTAGATCATCTTATAATTTAGAGATCTAGAATAGGAAGGTTTTGAAGAGGAAGAAGAAGTTGAGGGACTAGAAGATCAAGGGGATCAAGAAGATGAATAAAATATGGCTAAAAGACATCCTTGTCTAGCCTTAAACACCCAAAATCCAATTAACCTTCATGTATATGAACTTATTTCTCCCAATGCTACCAAAAGTCTCCCTAATTTTAATAGAGAAGGTCCTATTACCTGATCTGAACACATTAGGGGCATTTCAAAATTTTGTAACTTCCACAATATCAGCCAATCTAATATAGATATTATATTACTTGCCATGTCTTTAAAGGGTAATGCATTTAATTGGTATAGAACTTTGAAAGGTGTTACATTACTAATCGGGATGACTTTAGAGAGTTTTTGGTGATTAGGTTTGAGAATAAGAGTGACCATACCTCACTAATTCACCAACTAAATGTGATATAGAGAGGTCCTAATGAGGCCATGGGATATTTCAATGAAAGGTTTTACAGGACATGGCATAGGTTTCCACCTATTATGAGGCCTCCTCAAAGCTTTGTATTTCGTACCTATCTCAAGGCCATTAGCATTGATGTGGCAATAATGTTAAATTCAATGGAAAGATTTAATTTAATCCAGGCATATGAGATAGTCATTGAAGCTAAGAATAGTTTGATATAAGCTAGTAAATTACCTCCAAGAGTCTCCATGCCTTTGTTATCTCATAATTCATTTGAAGCCCCAAACATAACACAAGTTCCTAATACTAATGTCAAAACTTAAACCACTCCCATGAAGGTGGATGATGATATAGGTAAGGATGAGATTATTTGATCTTTGTAATCTTAGCTCAAGCAAACATAAATGTATGCAAGTGCTCCACCCAATCCTAAATACTATCCTCAACAAGGCTATAAACCTCCACCCCAATACACTAACCAAGGAAGAGGACAAGGTTAATAAGGTTTCAATAGGAATAAAAATGCCTATAATCCTAATTCCACTCCATACACAGGCTATTATTCAAGTGTACACCAATGTAATTCAAGGTGTAGGCACCTAAATCTGGCCACCGATAACATCCAATTAGGATTTTGACCACTTTCCCCCAAAATACACAACTTGGTCTAAAAACACTAAAGTGCATTAAAAGCTTTGAACCTAATATAATAAAGCATTGATTCTAGCTAAGGTATCCCTAAATGGGGTAATACAATTTATGGGCCAGCTAACTTTGATCATATCATTCTGAGTCAAAATGCTAATTTTGCACCTAGGTGCTCTGAAATGATCTTTCTTATCAAATCTCTTACACAATACATGTGCCCTTGTTATTTACTATTGATAATATCCTAAATATGATAATGGATCCAATGCATCTAAAATCACCTTTCAATTCAAATCTAGTCAAATTTTGGACCAATAACAATACATTATGATCTAATTGAGTAATTTGTGCATAAAGTGCTTAAGCATGCTTAAGATCTAATTAACCCAAATCAAGGCATAATTAATAATTCCATGAAAACTTTTTGAATACTTTTTTTTATAAATGAATATTGAATATATACATCATCATTTGACCTCATTTCTTGGGAAGACATCCCTAGGTGATAAATGCCATAAATATCAGGATTCATGCCTCCCATGCCTCATCAAAGCCCTCCATGCCTCTTAATTGTTCCTCTATCCTAAATATTGATGAGCCTATTTATCAATTTTAATTGAAAAATTAGATTAATCCTTAGCCACACATCTCAATCCTGAGATGAATAGTTTAAGTTGATTATGATCAAATCCAAAAATATATAAATAGAGAGGCCACAAACATCATTTCTAATCTTAATTTGTGTAAAGTTATAATATATGATTGGTTAAAAAAGCTTCAAGAAACTAGTGTTACCATGCCAAATTAATTCCAAGCCAAGCCACAAGCCAAAGGTGCCAAGGAGAGATGGAGGTAGACAAGCTTCCATTGCTAAGGACTTCATGAGCACAAAACTAAGCAAGCCACTGCTATAAAGGCTTTTAGAGCATCCAAAGAAGGTGAAGTAATTCTTGTGTTTTTCCTTAATTTTTAGTTTTGTTTGTCATTTTTTTTGGTTACTAAGCTCACCCTAGTAACTAGGCATGAAGGTGTTAAATTAGTGTGTTCTTTATCAATTTGTTTTGTGCATTTTGTCACTAACACCATACTAATCTCCTCTTATTAGTCAAATTCCTAGTTCACATATGACATGTCTGGTGGGAACAAATGCATCCCACACATGAAGAAGATCATTATTAAACTTTAAAATCTTTATTTGGATCACTAAAAGTCTTGAAATTTGAATTTATAACTTTATTTTTCCATTTTTCTTTGTCACAGGTTTACATAGTAACCATCATCGGTTGGCATAGTCATCGTTGGTCACTATTGGTATAACCATTGTTGGTTAGATAACTGCCATTGGTTAGTAAGTGTAACTATCATCATTTATATAACTAATGTTGGTCATTGTGTTTTTCTTAAAAACACAAACCCAAGAGCTAATAGGCCATTTTAAAATGCTTGGTTTGGGGTCATATAGACTCCATTTTAGATGATTTTTTCTAAACCGCATGTTTTCTCCTAAATTTTCATAATTTGACATTATTTTAGTTTTAAGTTTCATATATGTTTCAAAAAAATTTAAAAATCTATTTTTTATAATCTAACATATTTGCTTTTGGGGTGATGCCTTAAGGGCAGACAGGTAATCAATAGACTTGGTACTTGTTAAAACATGATATTAAGATGTCTTTGGCATGATTTTAAAATGAATTATGATTTTTATTTTTGGTGCTTAATGAAATCATTTAGGGCACTATTGCTTAAATATTTTAGTTATCTTTTAAAGTTACAAATTAAGACCAAGGGGTCAAATGAACACCACCAAATCTTTCATTTGGGATTAAAATCAAATACACTTGTAATTTTTATCTCAAAAAGATTATTAATGATGTCAGTCATGATTAACACCTACAGATATTCCCTACCCTTTGGGTATATCATACCAATCATTGTACCCCCACAGGAGCCACTCCATACTTGTTTATGGTACTAAAGTCATCCTTTCCATTGAGGTCAAATTGCCTTCATTATGCATCTCTTTCAAGCATGTCCTAGATGATCATGACTATCAAGTAGTTCACCTACAAGAGTTAGATCTACCTGATAAGAAATGCATAGATATGCTCAATAATCTTTAGGCATATAAGAAATGACTCAAAGGCCACACTAATCGATGTGTTAAGTATAGAACATTTGAACTTGGTGATATTGTCCTAAAATATTACCATGGCTGAGAAGAAGCATAAAGGTAAATTAAAACCAAACTACACAGGGCCTTTCATCATTACTATATATTATGGATCAAGAGCATACATGTTTGCCACACCAGATGGAGATGAACTTCCTACGCCAATGAATATTATTCACCTTAAGCAGTACTATGCTTGAGCACTAAGGTGTATTATCTGTAAGGATCATTTTAGTTATGCCATTTTATCACTATTCTTCTTTGTACAAATATAATTCATATCCATCCTCTTAATCGTATCCACTTTACATTTTTGACCTACTGACCTAGTGTGTTCTATGGCTTAGCCTATTTAACCTTGGTTTTTCCATTCGTTAAGCATTTTTAGCATCAAGGAATCTAATCAGTTTTATTAGTTGGTTCAAGTACTTTAGATAGAGATCATATTTTAGAGCAGTATGATAGAAGTTTTGATAGTTTCATCCTTCATTTGTTATTCCTTTGTTATCACTAGTATTGCTACTAATTATAACCACCTTTAGGAAAATTTGTACCATTAATCTATGATGTTGTGTCCTAGTTATAACCACCTATGGATAAACTAGGGGAAACATTTGTTTATTCATCCTTGGCATACCAACTTGCCACTTTCTATGCCATGCTATGCCTTTTTACAAACTATGCTTGTTTTGTTCGAATTGACTGCTAAACTAGTCAAATTACTTCAATATAGGTTGGAACTACAGTTACATGAAGTCCTACTCTAAGACTATGTAGGTATCACTCGATACTTGTTGAGGTTAGCTCAGTCACCCCCTTGCCATGCTCTCACCATTTTATGAGTAGCCTAAGTTTGAATTCTCTCGTTGTTCTATGAGAATCCTAAGTTTAAACGCTCTCACTATTTTGTGAGCTTGAACTATTTAGTGTCTCACCATTCTTAATCAAGTTGAGATACTTTTAAAAATTCTTAAAACATTTATAAAATTGCTAAAAATGAACAAAAAAAACATGGACCACTTCTTTGCCTTAAGGATTATGGGAACCCTTACTAAGTTTCAAGCAAACCACTTGTCACTTAGTTTCTCCATCCTCTTTAGCCTTTTCTATCATGCACTTGCCATTTTTCAAGACCATTCCTCTTCTTCTATCACATCCATTCTATTTGTTTTCATCAGTTATCACATTCTTCCCATTCCTTGGGAGAACTAAATTTGGCCTAAAGCTTTTTATTGGATATTACATCTATGGAACTATGTGGGTACCATTCACTTTCCTAGTGCATATGGAGACAATTAGACCACCCCCTTCCTTTTCTTCTATTCCCCCAATTTGATCATTTATTAAGTTGTCACCTATTTTCTAAGGGCAATGTTCATATGGTTTTTATTGAGTGTTTCTTTGTTTGTTTATTTATTATTTTGTCTATATGCCTATTTATTTGCTTTTAGCACTGTTGCCTTGATTTATTTTATGTGTGTTCATTAGGTGATTCCTTACCCACACTTATACTTGAATCCATCCATATTCATATGTTTACATTGTCATCATGGTTTCTATCATTGGTGAAATGTTTTGTATTGAGTATTGGATTATGGGAGTTAGTCCTCATGCATATTTTAGCCAACTCCTCATGATGTTATACCATGATGCCTATCGATATGTGCTACAACAAACCTCAACTTCAATAAGTCTATTTAGTAATGGTAACATCAACATCTCTTCAACACTGATATCCTGATTCAATCCCAATCATATCCCAAATAGAGTAATTAACCATAAAATAATTTTAACCTTTATTAGTTCAGATGAACATCTCCTTACTAGTAGGTTGTTCCAATTCATCATTACCCTTTGTGTTAAGTTATCATCATCCTTGACAAATTTTATCATGTTTTCCATAATTGGGTCCAATGACTATAACCACCTATGGGAAAATCATTGCACAACATCCCACCTACATTTCTCAATGATTATAACCACCTTTGGGTAAATCATTATATTATCACCACTTCTCTATTTCTGCCCATACAAGGGCATGTTGTTATCTTATTTGTCTATCCTAACTAGGGAAGCTCCATCTTCTCAATGATTATAACCACCTTTGGTCAAATCATTGTGTTATCATACCACGTTACCACTATCGGGGCCCAATGCTTATAAACACCTTTGGGCAAACCATTTTAAATCATCCACTTACATTCTTAGTGATTTTGACTACTTTTTCAATAAAATTATGTTTTCACCCCATCATCTTTCCTTTCTTTGGTCCCCTCATTTCACTTTTTATCGAGGGACCATTTGTTGACTTGTTTGTGCCAACCATTCCCTCGAGGGGGCATCAAATAGTTAGTTTATCAACATTATAGTTATAGGCATATAAGACATTTTCATTCTTTGAGAAGATGTTACTATGATTATAGATTTTAGTGCCTTCCAAAATAGGGGCAAATTGTAGACACCTAAATCTAGCTACTGATAACCTCCAATCAAGATTTTGACCAATTTTTACCAAAATACACAATTTGGCCTAAAAACACTAAAGTGCATTAAAAGATTTGAACCTGATATAGTCAAGTAGTAATTTTGGCTAGGGTATCCCTAAATGGGGCAATGTAATTTATGGGCTAGCTAACTTTGATCAGATCATTCTGAGTCAGAATGCCAATTTTGCACCTAGGTGCTCTGGATTGATCTTTCCTATCAAATCTCTTACACAAGACACATGCCTTTGTTATTTGTTGTTGATAATATCCTAAATGGGATAATGGATCCAATGCATCTAAATCCACCTTCAAATTCTAATCCAATCAAATTTTGGACCAATAACAAGGTATTTTGATCAATTTGAGTAATTTGTGCACAAAGTGCTTAAACATGATTTAGAGCTAATTAACCCAAATCAAGGCATAATTAATAATTCCATGGAAACTTGTTGAATAATTGTTTTTAAAAATTAATATGAAATATATACATCATTAGGTGACCTCATTTCTTGAGAAGACATCTTTAGGCCATAAATGTCACAAATATCAAGATTCATGCCTTCCATGCCTCATCAAAGCCCTCCATGCCTCTTAATTACACCTCTATCCCAAATATTGATGAGCCTATTTATCAATTTTAATTACAAAATTGAATTAATCTTTAGCCACACATCTCAATCTTGAGATGGATGGTTCAAGTTTATTCCGATCAAATCCAAAAATATATAAATAGAGAGGCCTTGAACATCATTTCTAAGCTTAATTTGTGCAAAGTTATAATGTAGGATTGGTTTCAAAAGCTTCAAGCAACTAGTGTTACCATGCTAAATGGATTCTAATCCAAGCCAAGCCATAAGCCAAAGGTTCCAAGGAGAGATGGAGGTAGACAAGCTTCCATTTCCAAGGACTTCATGAGCACAAAACCAAGCACACCACTACTACAAAAGCATTTGGAGCATCCAAGGAAGGTGAATAAATTTTTGTGTTTTTACTTATGTTTTAGTTGTGTTTGTCATTTTTTTTAGTTACTAAGCTCGCCCTAGTAACTATGAATAAAGGTGTTATCTTAGTGTGTTCTTTGTCAATGTTTTTTGTCCATTTTATCATTAACACCATACTAATCTCCTCTTCTTAGTCAAATTCCTAGTTCACATAATGGCATGCTCGGTGGGACCAGATGTATCCTACACATGAAAAAGATCATTATGCAACTTAAAAATCTTCATTGGATCATTAAAACTCTTGAATTTTTTTTTATAATTTTGTTTTTCCATTTTTCTTTGTCATAGGTTTACATAGTAACCATCATCAGTTATTAAAATCATCATTGATTGGCATAGCCATCATCATTCACTATTGGTATAACCATTGTCTGTTAGATTGTCTGTTAGATAACTATCATCGATTAGTAAGTATAACCATCATCAGTTATAGAACTGATGTTGGTCACTATGATTTTCTTAAAAACACAAACCCAAGAGCTAATAGGCCATTTTAAAATGCTTAGTTTGAGGTCATATAGACTTTATTTTAGATGTTTTTTTAAAATGACATGTTTTCTCCTAAATATTTAGAATTTGATATTAGTTTAGCTTCAAGTTTCATATATTTTTCACAAAAATTTTAAAATCTATTTAAAATGTTTCTAATCTAACATATTTACTTTTGGGGTGATGCCTTAAGGGTAGACAGGTAATCAACGAACTTGAAACTTATTAAAACATGATATTAAGACATCTTTGGCATGATTTTAAGATGAATTAGGAATCTTGCTTTTGGTGATTAATGAAATAATTTAGGGTGTTATTGCTTAAATCTTATATTTATATTTCAAAGTTACAAATTAAGACCAAGGGGTCAAATGAACACCACCAAATCTTTTATTTGGGCTTAAAATTGAACACATTTATCAATTTTTTCTTCAAAAGTTGTTTAATCTAATTTTTTTTAGCAAAGAGAGGGGTGTTACATGTATTCTCTTCCATTTTAATCCTTTAGGGAACCCTTGGAATCAAAATCACCATTCCTATTGCAAATAGCTTAGTCTAAGGCTTAGAAACAAAGTCATCTAAATCACTCCCCAAAAACTCATCAAAGTTTGGGTGACCTTGAAAATGACCCTAAAGTCTTTATATTTCATGCTTTCTTTATATTTATGCAAACTTGGCTTGTGTGGGGGACTTCATCACCTCCTATGAGTTATTTAAGGAAGCTTTGACCTAGGGTTTCACCTCCCAGTATTGACTTCATTTGGCTCCTAATTAGAGTTTTATATGGGACGTAGTGGCACTTTGGACATCACACTACACTGAGCAAATAGCAGGATGTAGTGGTTACAAAAAAGACTATACCTTTTTGCAACAAGCCAAGTGATATAAACCCAAAATCCATGATTTTAATTTTCATTGTTTGGCATGAAATTAATTGTGTAATTGATTCCCTTAGAACATTCAAAAACTTGTAGATCTTAGACAAATCCCCACTTGCCATAGAAATATTGTTGGTGCAAGGTGTGCCTCAAGGTCCATGTCATAGTACTATAATTTGAGAGAACGGAGGGTATAAAAACCCTACTATATAATGCACATTTACTTTTGTATGAACACTTAAAATCCTCTCAAATGATGTATATTGATGGATTCCAATAATACCAAGCAACCTTGTTAGCTTAGAGTATAAGAGTGAGTAATTAGTTGATTTTTGTCCTAGATTAAAGTCTTGTTTGAAGTCAAAATTTGGTGTAAACAAATGATACAAACCAAAACACATGGTCCTCATTTTCCTTTGAGCAAAGAGGCATTATGCTGCCCATGTGAAATTATCAATTTGCCTTGTTCAAATTTCATCAAAACTTAGAGAGTCGTATCATCCACTTTGGCATATTTATGCTACCCAATTGAGTCTAGACATTTGAAAATTTTATTTAAGTCCATTTATAATCTAAATTCTAAATTTCACCTTTATAAGTTCATAGGGTTGATGTGTTAAGTGGGTTTACCATTTTCACTAAACTTGAGGGAACTTAGGTTTAAATTCCAATTTGGGTTGAAGGCCATTTAAGACTCGTGATCATTATCACCAATTGTTGGACTTACGTCATTTTATACTAAAAAATTGCACTTTGAGTCTATGCACCACAACATTTTGAGTCAAGAAAGATAATGTTATGTTGTCAAAATTGTGGAAAAATATCTTTGCCTTAGATATTTTACATCTTTTGGGTAGTCTAGCATTATTACACTACCCATAACATTTTAGATATTATTTCATATACCCTCTTCCATAGACTTCAAATTTATTCTCATATTTTTATACCTCTCTGAGTGTACCTTTTATGAACCTTTTTCTATCATAGTTATGTCATTCACTTTTGTCTAGTTTATTTGTCAAAAGAACCAAGTTTTATACCATTATTTGTGAACAAATTAAAATATCTCTAAAGTGACTTTTTTTCATACGTTATACTTAGTTGGTTAAATTTATATCCAAAACTCATTTGCCTAGTATTTTTTAGAAGTGTTTCAAATATGTTAAATTAAAAATCGTCTTTATTTCAAAGTCTAGCTTTTGATGCCATTCGGCCAAGAGTCCTAGCACATGCCTTGTTGGAGCCTAGATTTTGACATTGCATTTAGCCAAAAGACCTAACAAGTTTTACTTTTCCTAAATTAGAATGATTTGAAACACTTCAACCTTAGAGTTTGGCATTTCAATTTTTGGTCTATTTACTTGCTCATCTTTATGTGAATAGTGAGGCATTAGATACTTAATGCTAGATTATTTCCTCACAAATCTTTACATAAACCTTTTTGATCCTTTTGATGAATCCAGACCAAGTTTGAACATCATCTATTTCATAAATTATCTTTTTAGAGTTTGAAAAACTCTTTGACCTTTTATCGTAAAACATTGATTATGGATCCCAAAATGTATTCCTACACTCGTAGTGGATTCATGTACAATCCATAGATTAGTAATGTGGTTACATATGAATAAATGGTGAAAGACCCCTATGTAAATAATATTCTTTATGAGATGGATTCTTATCCCTGTTATAATACTCCATTAGGTACACAAAGCCAAGATCCATTGGCTAATTATTTAGTTAATACACCACCTCATTCAAAATAAGATCAAGAACAAACCACACAATACCTAGATACAATACCCACAGCTAATGAACCAGTTCTTCAACAATCATATTATACTAATATAGCTTCCACATATGATCCATTTTTACTTGAGTATCATTTATTATAAAATAAAGATGAGATTCTGGTTAGATCCATAGAGGTAGGGGCTAAGTTTCTAATAGAATTCCCTCATAAGAATTTACCAGGCCTAGTAGGAATGCCCCATAATATTATTTAAGATTGATAGGATTCTTCTATTAATCCTTTCATTCAAGTCCAAACAACATATCAGGACCCTAATATGCCTAGCATAGTCAAAAACATCATGGAAGACCACTTTAATCAAATGCAGACAACATATCAAACCTACCTAAATCTAGCACATAATTTTAATCAGAAGAACATGGTGAGCAAACCTCTTATTGACTTAATTCCTTCAATAAGAGTTTTGATAGAGTCAACTGGTCAAGAGAATCAGAGTTCAAACCCATTCATACAAAACACTTTGATAGACAACTTGTTGCATATGCCCATTATTAAAGAAGTTTCTTCTACTTCTACATAGAATAGTGAGCCAAATATAGTGGACACTATGTAAAAAACATCCAATTCCAATCAAAGTGGTACTAACACATAAAAAACAAGTCAATAATATGTTCCCATAGTTAATACCATGAGTGGATCATCATACCAAGGAATAGGAGCCTCTATACCCCAACCTTCACCACCTATTTCCCAACCTTAACCAACTTCTTCCTCAAGTGTGTAGCCAATGAGATTAGGTAGTCAACCAACAACTAATGTCACATCTTAACAATATAATATAATAAATCTTACTCCTCTTCAACAAGTGATGAGTAGTATTCTAAAACATTAGGCACAATCTAGAGTACCAATACAACTAAGGCTAAATGTATTGCCACCTCAGCAAGGGGAAACTAATGTTCTACCTCACCAAGTAATGAGAAACATACCTCTTCAGTCTCAGACTAGTATACCAATCCAAAACCAAAAAATGAATAGTTAATAACATGTAAATATTGGTCAGTGATAGATATTGAATCTCTAACCTACTTTCACTTCCCCATAGGGATTCGTGCAACAAGGAGGCTCCCATGTTTCTTAATTACATATTAGACAAACATTAGTTTAAAATGTGCCATAAGTTTAGAGATAGGGTTTTGGTCCACAAGTTCTCACTCATCAACAAGGTTTGATTACTTGATAACATGTCCCTTTTCAACCACAACAGGTGTAATATAGTTATATCCCTCCATCCCAACCACAAAATCCTCTAATCCAAACCTTCATATCTAACCCAAACCAAAATATCACACAACCAAATGTACAATTCCAAGTACATCCTAATCTATGTATGCATATTCCTGGTCCATTTCCCAACCAAACCAATATACCCCAATAAATATCGCTATCATGCCCTAGTCAAAGTGTCCCACTTGTGACCTCCCAACCATCTACCCAAACTAATATTCTCCCTTAAACCAATGTTCCTTCTAGATTCCTATCTTAAGAATTGTAATAGATGAAGGATATAATTTCTACTATTCAATCTGGGAATCAAACTAAAAATTTTAAGTTGGATGACATGTGTTCTTATCAATTCAACATGGAGTACTTGTAGATAGCATTTCCTCCAGGATAAAAACCATTCAAGTTCAACAAATACAAAGGGAAAGGTGACCCTAAGGCTCATTTAATAGATTTCTTCGTTGCATGTCAATCAGTGACAAATAGTGATATATACCTTTTGTTGTTGTTTCCAAGAATTTTATCTAGACAAGCCTTAGAGTGGTTCTTAAAGTTGTCCAAGAATTTAGTAATGGATTTTGGTGATATTTCTAATAAGTTTGTATATCAATTTTCCTATAATCTCAAACATGAGATTTCATTAATGGATTTAACACAAGAAAAGTAAAAATATGGTGAGAGTTTTGTAAGTTATCTATAGTGATGGAGAGCCCTTGCAAGTTATTTCACCCATATTTTATTAGCTAAACATTTAGCCACTATGTTTACTAAAATTTTTCATAGTGAGATAGCTTATCATCTAAAACTACAATGTGCATATAATTTTAGGGAGATCATTGATAAAGGTTTGTTGATCAAGTGAGTAATCATCAATAAAGGAGTCATCAAGTTTAATTCAACAAATCTAAATCAAGTTACCAATCAAAGAAATAGCCAAAATTAACATCCCATTCAAGTGCAAACATCACAATCAACACATGCCAATAACCAAGAAAGACCAAAGCAATTCAACCACAATAGGAATGTTGTGGGAAATGGATTAACCAAATCACATCATGTCCAAATGATGTAAGCATCATCTACACTACCTTTTTAGCTTACTCCTACTCAACAACCTCTCCAACCAATATCGTAAGCATAACAACCAAGACCTATGCAACAAATATAGTATCCTTTACCATTGCAAACCCCTCCTCTAAGGAGAACTATGCATATGCATCATGTCTTTATTGACCTAGGATAACCTATTAAATCTATATTTCACAAACTTATTGCCACTAATTTGATTAGTTATCCTATACCAAATCATTATTTGCAAGGTATTTCATATTCTGATTAGTACCATGAAAACAAATTCTATGAATATCATCAGGTTAATGGGCATAATCTAAGAAGATGTGTTAAAATCAAGCATTTGATTGAGAATATGTTGGATAATGGGGAGATAACATTGGATAATAGTAATTCTAATTCCAATCAAACTCTTAAGATTTATCAAAACCCCTTTCCTTGACATAATAATTAGCAATAATAAAATCAATAGTATCAAAATCAAAGGCTAAACCAACAAAACTAGCAAAATCAATAACAGAACTCATAACAACAGAACAATGGACAAAACCAAGGTCAAAATGGTAACAACCAACAAACCTACTATGTAGTTGTACATGACTACAATAGGGTTATAGGTCATATTGTAGGGGGTAGTGTTAACATCATCTCCATTAATCCTAAACTAAGTGTTAATCAATCTAGACCATTACTAAATAACAACACTTAGTAAAATTACATGGATAATCCTTTTTTGACTTGAGACTACATATAAATAAGCTAGCAAACTCAAACTTCCACTTTTAGACCTTATATCAACAACTCATCCTTGCCATGTGACCACAGACAAGTACATCAACAATCAAGACTTGTCTTATCTGGCCCCACACCATTCCCAACATTTGTTAGTGATCATGGACTAGTATCTAATCCTAATTGTGTAATCACAACTCAAAGGTCAAAGATTAATATCCTAGGCCCACAACCATCTACCACTTTACATATTATCCAAGCAACCATTCAACCTTAGAATAAACCATTCAATACTAACCAAGATAAGAAGTTTGATATTGTGGAACAATTTCAAAAGATACAAGCATAAATTTCTATTTTAGATTTGATACAAACATCATTAATCTATAAGAACATCTTGAATGAGTTTTTAACCCAATCCACTGTTGCTAGTGACATATCCCCTGATAAATTTCAAGATCTGGTTGGACACCTAGCTCTAGCCCAACAAGTCACATTCAACCAAAGTGATATGTCTTCCCTTGGCCCACTCCATAATAACCCATTGTACATATAAGTTTATATAAAGTAGAATACACTGAAATATGTCCTTATACACAATGCTCATGCCTCAAAATAATGTCTCTAAATCTCATCAAACTTCTTGGGTACACAATGGTAGATCTCCAACGAAAAATGATAACCATCAAAACCTATGATAATCAAGAAAGAGAATCAAAAGGCACCATTAGTTTGCTAGTTATCATTGGGATATTATCCATGATACACTTTTCCATGTGCTTGATCTTGATTTATCATACAATATGCTTTTAGGCAGGCCTTGGTTACATGAGATTTATGTAGTCCCATCAATGCTACACCAATGTATCAAGTTTTCCCACTCAGGGATGGAAGAGAATATTCTAAGAGATTTAAACGCATATGAACACTACAAACATTTTGAGGCCAAATTTCAAAGTTATAATTATAAATATGACATGAATCTAAGTTCCAAGTAGGATAAAGGAAATTCCATACTTATTGATCTTTCACTAGATAATTACATAAATCCTGATACCTTGGATTCCCTTTCCCACATACTACCTCCTAAAGCTTCTAATCATTTCATCATTTTAGATAATGGACCAGGAGAGTATGTTGCCCATGTTACATTTCATATTTTCAATCTTCCTCATAATAAAAAAAACCTTTGGGAAACCTAAAGTCACCCCACTTATGCATTGGCAATGAAAGAACAAAGATAAGGGACCTGTCACATTTGTACCACCATCTGGCCTAGAACCTGACCCTCTTGAAGGGGATGAATCATGGTTATACAATGACAACCAAGTTGATTTTTATAAAATTACAAAGTATTTTATTCCCAATAGGATCATGGAGCATCACAATTATAAAGGAAGAGGCCTCAGACTGAATCAGTAAGGAACCATCGAGCCAATTTACATGACTAAGTATGAAAGACCTTATGGACTTGGATTTAAACTACCTAGGGGTGACCCCACATATCTTATTCAAATTCCATCACCAATGCCTAGTGAGGATTGATTCTAATAAATAAGTAGAGTCCAATCATAGCCTCACCTTTGATGAATTAGTTGAGACTAAAATATTTGATACTAATGCCATTTATACCCTTACCCCAATCATTCATCATATCCCATTACTATTATACTATCCCCAATTAATAGATTGGGACTAGTAAGAATCTACTTTGCTAATTGATGAGTTTTAGAATGATGAGGCATTATATAACTTTTTAGGCCTTAGAGACAATGTTCTATTGGGAGATCATAAATTATGATTCTCAATCACATTGGATCCTAAAGCCTATTTTAGAGAACAGATGAACACCTTTAGCCAAAAATAAATAAGTAAAACATTGAGGTCCCAAAGTGAAAACCTCTTTGAGGTTATTTCTAACTAGGGAAAAAGTAAAGATAAAGGCCATTTTAGTGGTGAAAACCTATTTTAATTTCCATCAGATGGGGATGTTCATTCTTCTTTGAATTTAAACCAGGAGACCACCAATGGTGAACTTGCTATGGATCCGAGTTCACTTTTGCACAAGTATTTGATTGAATTCTTCAATAATTTCTGACTATTTTTGTCAAATGGCTAGATCTCTCATTAGGGTACTTAGATTCATCACGCCTAAGAGAATTTGAAGATCAAGTCCTAATAGAGGATCTTTATATATTCTAGTAGTTTAAGTCTTTGCCTACTATCCTAGAAGATTATTCAACCCTTCTAGTCAAGGATATAATAGAGGTAAACATCAGGAATCTATCAGACCTAAAGTGGATAAATTTAGGCATGTCCCTCATTGAGGAGGAATGTAAAGTCTTTACAACTATGTTGAGATAATTTGTAGATATCTTTACATGGGCCTATTCTAACATGCTAGGTTTAGACCCTGCCTTGGTTTTGCACCACCTTGTGGTCAATCTTGATGTCAAACTGATAAAACAAAAGCTACGTAATATGCATCCTTGAATTATTGTATTGATAAAGAAAGAGTTGAAAAAACTCTTAAAATTAAGATATATCAGATCCATTGACTACTCAGAATGGATATCTAATGTTGTACCTATTAGTAAAAAGCCTAAAAGAATCAAAGTTTGTACTAATTTTTGATACATCAATAAATATTATCATAAGGATGACTTTCCATTACCTAATATTGACATGATTTTCAACTCCAAGGTAGGTTATTAAAATGCTTCCACTCATGGATGGATTTTTAGGTACAACCATATCAGAATAACACCAGAAGACCAACATAAGATAGCATTCATCACTCCATGGGGAACATTTCATTATTAGGTAATGCCATTTGGCCTTAATAATTTTGGAGCTACATATCAAAGGGCCATGACTATCATATTACATTATATGATGCATGATATTGTTGAATACTATGTTGATGACATATTAGGAAAATCCAAAACCAAGGCCAATCATCTAGTAGTGTTGCATAAGATATTTGAAAGATTACAAGAGTACAAAGTCATAATCAACCCAAATAAATGTGTGTTTGGTGTAACCTCAATCAAATTACTTAGATTCATCATATATCACAAAGGTATTGAAGTTGATCAAGCTAAATTCCATGCTATAACTAAGATGCTACCACCAACCAATTTGAAGCAACTCCATAGTTTATAGGGTAAGATCCAATCAATCTAATGCTTCATCTCTTAGTTAGTAGACAAGTGCCATCTATTTACACATCTTCTAAAGAAAGGATTTGCATTTCACTGGGATGATCACTACTATATAAAATTTTAACAACTCAAAGACTATCTTGTTAATCCACCTATTTTATTACCTCCTATGTCAGGAAAGCCATTCTTGTTATACCTATCATCTATCGACAATGATTTAGGGGAACTCTTGGCTCAACATGATGACAATGGAAAAGAGCATGTTGTATACTACCTAAGATATAACTTGGATATATATGAACATAACTATGTACCTATTGAAAACACTTGTCTAGCCATGGTCTTCATAGCTCAAAAACTATGCCATTACATGTTGAATAATAAGACCATGGTCATTTCAAAAGTATACCCAATCAAGTATCTACTATTTAAAATATTTTTACAAGGTAGAATGGCTAATGGATCATGCTTCTCAGTGAGTTTAACATAGAGTATGTCAATCAAAAGGTAATCAAGGGACAAGTTCTTTTAGATCAACTTGTTGAAGCACCTCTCGTAGACACACAACCAATCACATTTCAATTTCTTGATGAATCCATACTGGCCATCATTGACACACCCCTTGAGGAGTAGTCTTAGAAGCTATATTTTGATGGTTCATTTACTACATATGAATTAGGGTTAGGCCTATTATTTATTACACCACAAGGGGATCTAATCCCTAAATCATTTAGAATTATCTTTCCTTGTACAAACAACATGGCTGAGTATGAAGCACCTGTTTGAGAACTTTGATAGGTAGTGCATTTAAACATATCTCATCTCCAAGTTTATGGTGATTCTTAGTTAATCATTAATCAAGTCATATATCATTTTTAGACCAAAGATGACAAGTTGGTTCCATATAAAGCCATGGTTGACACTCTTAAGCAATAAATTGCTAACATTCAGTTTGAGCACATACCAAGGGCTAGTAATATAATTATAGATGCCATGGCTGCTATTAGCTCTCTAATTCAAAAAATAGATAAAGCTAGAGATTATTAGTTCCTCATCAAGAATTTGTTAGCACCAACTCATGAACTTTTAACTATTGCAATGATTTGTGATAATATTGGTCCTAATTCTATCTAGTACTCAGACCTTTACAACTACCTTCATGACCAAGTTATACCACCTAACCTATCTCAAAAAGAAATTAAATCCTTTATTCATAATTCTACTCATTATATTATACTTGAATCCACCCTTTACCACCATGATTTTGATGGAACTCTACTTCATTTTTTAACATTGATAGAGTCTACACTAGCATTAAGAGAAGTTTATGAAGGAGTATGTGGAGCTCATTCTAATTGGGTATTCTTATCTAAAAATTTATTGTCTATTAGTTATTATTGGCCCATGATGGATGTAGATGTTGTTACATATGTAAATAAGTGTGATAAATGTCAATAGCATGCTAATATGATTCATGCCCAAGCTCAAACTTTGAAACCAATGTTGAGACCATGGTCATTCATTATAGGGGGAATTGACCTCATTTGGAAGATCAACCCCACTTCATCTAATGGCTATAAATATATCCTTACTACCACTGAGTATTTCACTAAGTGGGTTAAAGCTATACCTCTCACTTACGTGACTGGAAAGCAAATTTTGAAATTCATCTTTAACCATATCATTTGCTGCTATGGTATCCCCTCTAACATTATATCTAATAATGGAGGATCATTCAAGAATAAGGATGTAGACTAGATATGTACCAAATATAACATCACAAAACATTTTTATATAGTATATTACCCTCAAGGTAATGGCCAGGCCAAAACATCGAATAAAACCATTATCAATATTCTTAAAAACATTGTCGATGATGTTGGTCATAATTGGTACCTACAGATATTCCTTATCCTTTGGGCATACCGTATCAATCATCTTACCCCCATAGGATCCACTCCATACTTACTTGTTTATGGTACTAAATTCATCTTTCCCATTGAATTTAAATTTCCTTCACTATGCATCTCTTTCAAGCATGTCCTAGATGATCATTCTTATCATGTAGCTCACCTGTATAAGCTAGACTTACTTGATGAGAAATGCACAAATACACTCAATAATATTCAAGCATATCATAACTAACTCAAAGGCCACTATAATCATCATGTTAAGTATAGAAAATTTGAGTGTGGTGATATTGTTCTTAAATAAAACAAAAATAATACCATGATTGAGAAAAAGTATAAAGGTAAATTCAAACCAAACTGGATAGGGCCTTCCATCATTACTATAGATTATGGATCAGAAGCATACAAGCTTGCCACATCAAATGGAGATGAACTTCCTGAGATAATGAATATTATTAACTTTAAGTGATACTATGCTTGATTGCTAAGGTGTATTATCATTAACAACTATTTTAGTTATGTCATTTTATCACTATTCTTTATACAAATATCATTCTTATCCATCCTCTTAGCCATATCCACTTTACATTTTTGACCTATCAACGTAGTGTGTTTTAAATCCTAGCACATTTAACCTTGGTTTTTTCCATTCATTACATATTTTTACCATCAAGGAATCTAATCAATTTTATTATTTGGTTCAAGTACTTCAGATAGAGATCATATTTTAGAGCAGTGTAATAAAAATTTTGACAGTTGCATCCTTCATTTATTATTCCTTTCTTATCACTGATCTTGTTACTAATTATAACCACCTTTGGGTAAATTATTACCATTAATCTATGATGTTGTGTCCTAATTATAACCACCTATGGGCAAACTAGGGTCAACATTTGTTTATTAAGCCTTGGTGTACCAACTTGCCACTTTCTATGCCATGATGTGTCTTTTTACCAACTATGCTTATTTTATTTGAATTGACTACTACACTAGTCAAATTCCTCCACTATAAGGTGGAACTATAGTGACTTGAGGTCCTACTCTAGGACTATATACACATCACTCGATACTTGTTGATGTTAGCTCAGTCACCCCCTTGCCATGCTCTCACCATTTTGTAACCTAAGTTTGAATTCTTTCACCATTTTGTGAGTAACCTACATTTGAATGCTCTCACTATTTTGAAATATTTAACCATTTAGTGTCTCATCATTTTGATCGAGTTGAGATACTTTAAAAATTTTGAATTTTTTTATAAAACTGCTAGAAAAGAATAACAAAAACATGGACCACTTCTTTGCCTTAAGGATTCTAAGAACCCTTACTAAGTTTTAAGCAAACCACTTGTCACTTAGTTTCCCCATCCTCTTTGGCATTTTATCTCATGAAATTACCATTTTTCAAGACCATTCCTCTTCTTATATCACATCCATTCTATTTGTTTTCATCAGTTATCACATTCTTCCCATTCTCTAGGAAAATTTCATTTGGCCTAAAGTTTTTTATTGGATATTACATCCATGGAACTATATAGGCATCATCCACTTCCCTAGTACATCTAGGGATAGCTTGGCCACCCCTTCCTTTTCTTCTATTCCCCTATTTTATCATTTATTAAGTTATCACCTATTTTTTAGGGGTAATGTTCATATGGTTTTTATTGAGTGTTTATTTATTTGTTTCTTTATTATTTTGTCTGTGTGCTTATTTATTTACTTTTATCACTATTTCCTTGATTAAGTTTATGTGTGTTCATTGGGTGATTCCTTGCCCATACTTACACTTGAATCCATCCATATTCACATATTTACATTGGCATCATGGTTTCTATCATTGGTGCATTATTTTATATTGAGTATTGGATTATGGGAGTCAGACCTCATCCATATTTCAGCTAAGTCCTCATGATGTTATACCATGATGCCTACCAACATATGCTACAACAAACCTCAGCTTTAATAAGTCTATTTAGTAATGGTGGCATCAACATCTCTTTGGAATTAGCATATATATTCAATCCCAATCAAATAACAAATAGACTAATTAACCATGAAAGAATTTCAACCTTTATTAGTTCAGACAAACATCTCCTTACTAGTAGGTTATTCTAATTCATCATTACCCTCTATGTTAAGTTATCATCATCCTTGACCAAGTTTATCATGTTTTCCATAATCATGGTCTAATGACTATAACCACCTATGAGAAAATAATTTCACACCATCCCACCTACATTTTTTAATGATTATAACCACCTTTGGGCAAATCATTATGTTATCATCACTTCTCTTTTTTACCCATACAGGGGCATGTTGTTATCTTGTTTATCTATCCTAACTGGGGTAGCTCCATCTTCTCAATGATTATAACCACCTTTAGGAAAATCATTATGTATCATACCACATTTCTACTATCAGGGTCCAATGCTTATAACTTCCTTTGGGCAAACCATTGTACAATATCCCACTTGCATTCTCAATGATTTTGACTACTTTTTCAATAACATTATGTTTTCACCCCATCATCTTTACCTTCTTTTTTCCCCTCATTTTGATTCTTATCAAGGGAACATTTTATAACCTACTTGTACCAACCATTCCCTTAAGGGGGCATCATATAATTAATTTATAATTGTTACAGTTGTAGGCATATTGGACCTTTTCATTCTTTGAGAAGATGTTATGGGTCGCCCCCTCTCTATATATGGGGGAAAGAGAGGTCAGGCCATCCCAACTAAATTGGAACTACCTTTCCCGATATGATATTATATGATATGATGTGATTATATTTTTAACATCTTTCCAAATAGGGGCAAATTGTAGACACCTAAATCTGGCTACTGATAACCTCCAATCAAGTTTTTGACCAATTTCTACCAAAATACACAATTTGGCCTACAAACACTAAAGTGCATTAAAAGCTTTGAACCTAGTATATTCAAATGCAAATTTTGGCTAGGGTATCCCTAAATTGGGCAATGTAATTTATGGGCTAGCTAACTTGATTAGATCATTCTAAGTCAAAATGCCAATTTTGCACCTAGGTGCTCTAGATTGATCTTTCCTATCAAATCTCTTGCATAAGACACGTGCCTTTGTTATTTGTTGTTAATAATATACTAAATGGAATAATGGATCTAACGTATCTAAAATCACCTTCCAATTCCAATCCAATTGAATTTTGGACCAATAACAAGACATTTTGATCAATTTGAGTAATTTTTGCACAAAGTGCTTAAACATGCTTTAGAGCTAATTAACCCAAATCAAGGAATAATTAATAACTCCATAGAAACTTGTTTTTATATATGAATATTGAATATCTACATCATCAGGTGACCTCATTTCTTGGAAAGACATCCCTAGTCCTTAAATGCTACAAATATCAGGATTCATGCCTCCCATGGCTCATCAAAGACATCCATTCCTCTTTATTGCTCCTCTATCCCAAATATTTATGAGCCTATTTATCAATTTTAATTATAAATTTGGAATAATCCTTAACCACACATCTTAATCTTGAGATGGATGGTTCATGTTGATTCTGATCAAATCCAAAAATCTATAAATAGAGCAACCATAAACATCATTTCTAAGCTTAATTTGTGAAAATTTATAATGCAAGATTGGTTCCAAAAGCTTCAAGAAAATAGTGTTACCATGCTAAATTAATTCCAAGCCAAGCCAAGCTAGAAGCTAAACATGCCTAGGAGAGATGGAGGTAGACAAACTGATATTACCAAGGACTTCATGAGCACAAAACTGAGCAAGACACTACTTCAAAGGCATTTGGAGCATCCAAGGAAGGTGAAGGAATTCTTATGCTTTTCCTTAATTTTTAGTTTTGTTTGTCATTTTTTTTTTACTAAGCTCACCCTAGTAACTAGGCATGAAGGTGTTATCTTAGTATGTTCTTTATCAATTTGTTTTGTTCATTTTGTCACTAACACCATACTAATCTCCTCTTCTTAGTCAAATTTCTAGTTCACACAAGGAGAGGAACATTTGGATCATTGGGGGAAATTTCAAGGTCATTTTATGCATAATGGTGGAGAAGGTAATCAAGCTTTGGTATTTTAAGAATGAGTTACTCATGTTACATTACAAGAAGTGAATCTCATGCAAAGAGATGTTCAAGGAGAAGGTAACAATCAAATTACTAGTTTTATGAACATCCAAATAGAAGATAATTATGTCTTGAATCAAAATACATCAGTTGCAACCAACACAATGGCTAAAAATATGGATTTAGGAAATACTCTAGTATCATAAGTGAATCCAAGTTGTGCTTCTCCAAGCTCATAAAGTGCAAGTACCAATGTAATAGATCCTACTATTCACACTACTCCTCAAAGCTAGAATGTGAGCAAGGCTACCAAACCTCCAATAAAACAAGTTTAATCTCCCTCATTGCCTTCAATAATTTAAGACAAGGTCAATACTTTCTCTCTAAACATTATTTATTCTTTGAATAATACAAGATAAGCATTTCTCTTTCAGAAGTATTGCATATGCTTGGCCAAAAGGAACTTCTACAAGAAAAACTCTCAAACATTCATGTAGCCCCTCAAGTTATAAGACACAATGGTGTATCCCTTAACAACACACCTAATTATGTCTTACAATCATCTACCAATTCTGAAAAGCCTCCACCTTTCTACCTCACACTCATTATGGGAGATAAATTGGTTCACAATTTCATTGTGGATAGTGGAACTACTATGATTATGCCTAAGGTGGTTGCTAACAAGTTGGGACTAAAGTATGAGCCTTATAGTAAGGTTGTGTTGTAGCTTAATGGAACTCTAGCCAAGATGGTGGGGTTGGTTAAATGTTTTTTTTTTTTTTTTTTTGCATGATTGTCCAAGTTTCCTCATCCTATAAGACATTGTAGTGGTTTATCTTCTAACTCATTTTACTATTTACTTGTTAAGAGAATTCATTGCTAAGAATGGAGGGTACCTTGTATCTGATTAGTATTTTCTATCTTTTAAAACAAGATATGGAGATAAATTAACTATAAAAACATATCCCTTGGAAAGGTTCCACATTTAACCATATGTGGAGACAAATTCAAATCAAAATTATATGATTAGTGAGCAAGAAGAAGGTGCCATTGGTGGTGAAACATCCTTTCTCCTTGAATGTATTTTTGACCTCTTTCTTGATGAGTATGGTACTAAAACTTATGAGCATGACCCCTATGCATTCATAGAAGAAACTAAATTAGGGGTATATTATATGCATGAGAATAACATTCCTATAGAATCACTCGCTAATAAGGATCATGAACTTGAAGGGATATGGGAAATGTTTTCTGATGGCTCTAGAAGCAAGGTAGGGGCAGGAGCTGGTGTCATATTGGTTTCTCCCTTAAATAACTAATATTACTCTTCATATAGATTCCATTTTAGTTGTAATTTTAAAGTGGAAAAATATGAAGACTTGGATCATGGCCTCTAATGGGAAAAGAGAAATGGAATCAAGAATTTGAAGGTATATGGAGATAGTGAATTGATTATACATCAAGTGAGAAACCAAGATACATCAAAGAACCCTTTGATTAAGTCCTAAAAGCATAGGGTGTGGGATATAATTGAGGATTTTTATTCTTTTGATATCTAACCTATACCAAGAGAATCAAATAAACATGCTAATAGGTTGGATGTGATAGGAGCACACTTTGATATAGTTGTTAATATAAGTAAAGAGAAGGACCAACCTCAAATCAAGGTAATTGTGAGACCTTATATTATATATAATGAAGTGTCTTGGTAAGTGTTTGAGAGTGATAAACACATTGTACACTTCATATAAAATGAATCATAATTTTCTTTAAATAACTAAAAGAAACTTCACAATCAATATGAAGAACAAATTATTCAGCTGAAGACAAATAAGATACCAAAGAGGCTAGTTACTTTGGAGAGTGTGCTAAATGAAGATGATCAAAGAAGTAAGGAAAGGGTAAGCATTTATATAAAAGAAGAGAATTACAAAAACATATTGATATTTAAGGACAAACTTCTAAAAATTGGTAAGATATGTTCTTTTTTTGAAAGGTGAGCCTTCATTGAATTATTTAAATAATTTCATGATATATTTGCTTGGGAACACAAGGATTTGAAAGGGTTTGATATAAGTATAGCTCATCACACCATTGAGTTATATCCTAGAGCTAAACTAGTTAGGCAAAAACAAAAGCCTATTAATCCCAAGATAGAGGAACTAATGAAAAAAGAGCTCACCAAATTGATTATGTCTAGGATTATTTTTCCTATCAAACACTCAACTTAGGTAGCTAACCTTATACCTATTCAAAAAAAAAGTGGAGATACTAGACTTTATGTGGAATTTAGGGATCTGAATAGAGTTTCACTCAAATACCATTATCCACTACCTTCTATGGAGTATATTTTACAAGTGGTTTCAGGTTCTTAATGTTTTTCACTACTTGATGACTATTCAAGTTATAAACAAATACTGGTGAATGAGGAGGATTAGTTCAAGACAACATTCACCACAAAATGGGGAACATTTTCATATATAAAGATGCCTTTTGGTTTATCTAATGGTGGTACTACCTTCCAAAGAGTAGTGGATGTGGCCACTAAAGGTTTGATCAATGAGGTTTTGCTTGTATACCTTGATGATATAACTATTTTTTCCAAGGATGCTAATGACCAACTTAAACATCTAAGGCAAGTATTTGAAAAGTGTACAGATTTTGGAGTTTCTCTTAATCCAAAAAAATGTATCTTTTTTGTTCATGAAGGTAAGTTATTAGGTCACATTATGTCAAAAGAAGGCTTGTCTATTGAACTTGAAAGGATTGAATCCATTCTAGGCTTGTCTTTGCCTCTACACAAGAAAGGTTTGTAAACTATTTTAGGCAAGATAAACTTCGTAAGAAGGTTTATTCTAGGATTTTCTATTGTGGTGAAGCCTATCACAACCATGCTCAAGAAAAACCAATATTTTTCTTGGACAAAGGAAGGTAAGAATATTTTCAAGGCAATCAAAAAAGAAACTACCCAATCTCCTACTCTCTTAAACCCAAAATTTTCCAAGGATTTCATACTCTATACTTTTGCTAACCTTGACACAATCTTAGTTATGCTTATGCAAAATAATGATGAGGAAATTGAACAACCCATTGCATTCTTTAGTCAATGATTAGAATATTATAAGGTTAAGAACACATTTGTTGAGAAGTAAGCTCTAGTTGTGATAAGAGGTTTGAAAATTTTTACATGGTTTAAAATAATAAGATACATGCCGTGGTCTCTCATCTTAACACCAAAGATTTCCTCCTAAGTAAAGACCTCAATGAGAAGAGAGCTGGGTGGATCACAAAGGTAATGGGGTATGATGTTGATATCAAGGTAAAAAAATAGATAAGAGGAAAAGGGTTTTTTGAAAATCTATCTTCAGATCTTCAAGGGCCAAGGGAAGAAGCCTTGGTTAATTAAGCTCATCCCCAACCAGCTGGTGATATACCAATTCAAATTTAGACACAAGAAATCATTGGTTTCCTCCAAAATTGCGATTATCCTAATAGTTTGAACAAGTCACAAATAAGGTATTTTAGATTGCAAACCATTCCTTATTATCTTGTATATGGTATTCTCTTTTGAAAGGATATGAATAGTGTGATACTAAGGTATGTTGACAATGATCAGTTTAGCATCTTGATAGAAAAGTTTCACAATGGTGTAGATGGAGGTCATTTATCCCCAAAAACAATATCTATAAAGATAATGAGGGATAGGTATTATTTGCCTATCCTTTTCAAGGATTTCTACTCTTGGGTTAGGAGGTGTCCTCAATGTGCCTTCTTTGTAGGAAAATAGAAACTTGCATCCCTTTCATTAAATTCTATCCAACTAGACCAACCTTTTATGAAATGGGGCCTTGATTTAATTGGTGTGATGAACCCTCCATCAAGTGTTGGATACAAATGGATATTGACTGCTATTGACTACTTCACAAGGTGGCTAGAGGCTATTGCATTGATGAGGGCAAATGAAAATGTAATCTTGGAGTTTTATGAGAGTATCACAACAAGATTTGGGGTCCTTATACTATCATTTTTTATAATGCAATTGCTTTTATGGGTGCTAAAACTTTTGAGTGGGAAAATAGGAATGGAGTTTACTTGAGTATCTCATCCAACTATTACCCTCAAGGTAATGGATTTTTTGAGTCTACTAATAAGAATCTCATCAAGATCATCAAGAGGACATTGGAGAATAATCAAAGATCATGGCACACCAAGTTAAATATAGCCTTATGGGATGATAGGATTAATCCTAAGAGATCAATTGGTGACTCTCCCTTTGTGCTTGTTTATGGGAGAGAAGCTATTTTGTCCATCTCTTAAGAGCTCCCTGATCTAGGACTTGCACATAAATTAGAACTACTTTAAAATACTCAAATAGAAGTCAGATTGATAGAACTAATGAAATTGCAAGAAGTAAGGGACAATGCACATGAGACCATGGAACACCACTAAGTACTCATGAAGAATTCCTTTGAAAAAAGAGTAGGTACAAGAGTGTTCAAGGAAGGTGACTTAGTTTTGAAATGGGATGAGCATATAGAAAAATTGGGTAGACATACAAAGTTTGACACTTTATGGAGTAACCCTTACATTATTAGCAAGTGAAAGCAAAGCAATTCCTTTCAGCTGACCAAGATGAATGGAGAAGAATTGCCTATCCTTGTGAATGGGATAAATTTGAAGTTCTGTTATTAGTCCTTGTAAGTCTATTTTTTAAATAGTAACATAGGTGTGTGTGTTTAGTCTAGTTTTGTTCTATTTGTTGTGTTTCCTAAGTTTTCTATTTGAACACATGTGTGTATCTTTTGGTTTGTTGTTGTGTTCCCTAAGTGATTTATAGCATAGGTGTGTTTTCTTTATTTTTTTTGGTGTGTGTCTTTTCGTTTGTGCATGTGGATTAATTAGCTTGTGTCTATTGAGCCAAAGGTGTCTATTCAAGTCATTTTGGGTGCCTATATGCATGACTCCATTCCTAATGGAAGGATTTAGGTAACTGGTCTTAGGCATATCAGGCATGCCATCCCTAGGAATCACCAAAAATATTGGTCAAATTCCACTCCCAACTTTGCATCTTTCAACTTTGGCCAAGTACAATATTCAAAAAAAATCTTTAGAAGGAATATTTCTCATTAAGCCACAACAAAAATACCAAGTGTTATTTCATTTAGAGACTTTGTTTCAACCTTTTGGTTGGGTGTTATTTCCTTTGAAGCTTTTGTTTCAAGTTTTTAATTCAAAGTGTCAGGAATTATTTTGGACATTTTGTCCAAAACAATTTTCCAAAAAGGGCACTTCTATAAAGGGGTACAGTTCAATTTTTTTTAAAGATGTATTTTATTATCAAAGTGTCCTTCCCAGAAGGTCCATTTTAGAAAGCCAAAGGGGTCATTTGAAACTTTTCCAAAGGACACCTCCATCTTTCTAAAAAGGTCATCTTAAATATTTTTGAAGGGCAACTTCCAAATTTTTGAAGGGGCATCTTCAACAAAATTTTTGAAGGAATTTTCAAGCAAGGTGTATATTTCAAAAAATCCAAACGGTATTTTCCTTTCATAAGGGTCATTTTCAAAAAACCCAAAGGAATATTTCAAATAACCAAATGGTCCATTTTTAAAATCTAAAAGGTCATCCAATAGCCCAAAGAAATTAATGCAAAAAAGGAGGTAGCGTATTAATTTTAAGAAAAATATCGAAGGAAAAAGACCCAATGCAAAGAGCTGAATGAATTCTCTTAGGAGAAAATGGTCAAAAGAAAATGCCTGAAGGATTTATTTCAGGAAAAGTGGCCGAGATAAATATTTCCAAAGGACACCTTTGAAGAAAAAGTGTCCCATGTAGAGGTCCCAAAAGGGCATTTTTTCATGATTCAGAGGGCATTTTCCATAGTTAAAGAGAACTTGACAAAGTTCCAAAAGAATCTTAAGTTTGAGGAAAGTGTTTTGAATGAATAAAGAAGGTGAAGGCCCCACAAACATTAATTTAAAACTAAGAAAAATATCTAATGATGGTAAAATATTTGGCAAGAACATGAGAGAAAATGTGGAGGTAACAAATGGTTGAATCTCAAACATCTGGTGTAGACAAAGCAATCAAAATGGACAGGTTAATGGTTCAAGTCATTACTAGTAGTTGACCAAATCAAAGATCTTCCATGCAATCAATAAACACAAGTTTCCAAGGATGGATGGTAGTTAGGAAAAGCATTTTATAACTATTACCATAAGTCCTATTTCCCTCAGTAGTGATATGTGTCAGCTCCTCTAATTTTAGTTTTGAATTCTCATAGATGATATTTGATAGAAACTATTTCCTATGTCAATTCTGAAGGTCTTATGCCACTTTCACCATTCTTATGATTGGTTTCAAATAAGTAGACCTATTAACATGGTGTATCTCACCCCACCTCTCTTCCACATGTAATTGTAATAGATTTTCACATATGGACACATGTCAAAGTGACTCTTGAACTTCCTTTGCTTGACCTCTCTCTCAAAAGCTATATATGCATTCTTTTGGCTTATTTTAGCACCCTCCACTGGTTATTGGGAAAAATCTAGCTATATTTGTACTTGAAGAACTCTAAAAGATAAATATACAAGTGTTTTTTCCACTCATATATTGTAATATTGAGTAATAACTTGAATCTTGTTGGTCTAGTCTAGTGAAAGATTTTCTTTTATAGCTTTTACTCTTGATGGTCTATCAATTTACAAAAAAGAGATTGTTATAGGTCTTTGCTAGTGTTCTTTTCTAAAGTGTATAGATATATTAGAAGTGGTTCATGATTGTATCCCTATTTGGAATAATTCATTCCATTCCTAAGAATTATATACCTTCTTGAATCTAGCATATGAAACATCGATGTAGTAATGAATCTTGAGTTGTGAGTCTTCTATGAGAAACACCTTGTTTGTCTTTAAGTAGTGGTTTTAGTCAATTGGGAGGACATTATACATTAGTACATCACCATTTGGTTTCTTAGGTTTTTCCTTAACCCTTTTCATACACAATTTATAGGTTAGAGAGATCTTTAAAGGTGCATCAATGGGGAGCTAGCCCCTTATCTAGAGATTCATCTCAATGAAATTATCACCCACTGTAAGAGAGATGACTTCATGGTGCCACTTGGATGAGGAGAATTGAGCATATCCTCAAGGGTGTGAATCTAAGTGTCAACACAACCTTAAGCAAATTTTTAGCCTATAAGGAAATCTTCAATCCATTCACCATTTCATTTCCTAGATTTCATACCAGTGCCAGCCTTTCCATCACCTTCTAAATAAGGATGTCTCTTTCAAATGGAATAGAGATTATCAAAAATCCATTTAGTCACTCAAATAATACCTTTTGTCACCACTTGTCCTCACCCCTCCTAAGGATGACCACCCCTTTTACCTTTATATCTTTGCCACTGACCATTCCCTAGGGCTAATGTTCAATCATCGAGATGAACAACATAAAGAACAAGTGGTATACTACATTGGAAACATGCTTATAGAATACGAGACTTAGTATACCCATAATAATAAACTCTACTTAGCCATGACTTTCATTACCACCAAAATCTACCACTACCTTATTAACCATAAAACCTATGTCATAACCAACACTAAACCACTCAATTACATGCATTCCAAGCTATACCAAAAAAAACATATGGCCAAGTGGCTTATGCTATTATTAGAGTTTGATCTTGAGTTCCTTTATAAAAATTCAATTAAACTGCAAGTCATTTCTGACCAATTGGCCAAAGCACCTTTAACATATCACCAACCTCATCCTCTTAAATTTATAGATGAATCCATTGCTACTCTTTCCCAAGAGGACATAGCCTACCAAATGACTATTTTCATTGATGGGTCAAAGTGTCAACATGGTGGTGGAGTTGGTATCATCATTATCCCCTTTGATGGTGAACCCCTTCCTCTATTCTTCAAACTTTATTTTGAATGCACCAATAATATGGCTAAGTATCAAGCCCTAGTCATAGGTCTTCAAACTACTCTAGCCTTGGGAATTAAGACAATCAATGTCTTTGGTGATTCCTAACTCATGGTCAACACAGTCAATGACTACTATCAATGTAAGAATGACGTATTATGAAAATACAAAATTTTAGTTGATAAAATTTTAGCATCATTCAAACGTTACCTAGTCTAATCTATTCCCTGATCTACCAATAAATTTGCCTATATAATGGCTTGCCTTACTTCCTATATCCCTTCTCAACCTTATAATTCTAAAATATTTGTCACCAGTTATCATTTTACCACACCCTCTTATATCCAATATGAGCTCCCTACCATTTTTAGTGTAGAGGAATCCCCATCCGACATTTAGTATGACCAAAATTTTGACTACCTCAACCTAAGAATCATTCCTCCCAACCTCTCTAAAATTCCTTGAAGAACATCTGTTCAGAGTACCTCTCGTTACACCATACTAGGGGGAATCCTTTACAAAGATGGTTTTGACAGACTCCTTCATTTCCTATGCAACCTGTAAGCTTCCCATGCCATTAGGGAAATTCATGATGGGATCTATGGGGGACACTTTAGTGGTCTAGTAGTCACTAAATATATCCTTCTCTTTAGCTATTATTGGCCCACCCTCAACCAAGACTATTTTAATTATGTCAAAAATTGTGTTTAATGTTAGTAGTACACTAATTTACATCACACACTAGCCAATGGCCTCCAAGTATCTACGGACTTTTGGTCTTTCTCATAATGGGGGCTCAATCTCATTGTGGAAATCAACCACCATTATTTATAGTGGCATAGCTCCATCATCACAGCCATCAAATATTTCACTAAGTGGGTGGAAGCTATTCCTATTATCTCAACAAAAGAAGATAAGATTGTCAACTTTATCAACCATCATATCATCTACTTCTTTAGTGTTCCTTATAATATCATCATCGATAATGGAAAATATTTAAAAATAAAGTAAGTCCAAGGTTTATGTGATGCATTTGGCATCAAGTTAAGATTTTCCTCACCTTACCATCCATAAGTAAATGGATAGGTGAAAGCCTCTAATAAAATCCTTAACAAAATGCTAACCAAATTCATCAGTGGTTTAGGTTGGGATTGACATTTTTACATCCCATTTTCTTTATAGGCCTATTACACTAGAATTCAAACCTCTATGGGTGATACCCCTTTCTCTTTATTCTTTAGAGCAGAGGTAGTCTTGCCTCTTGATGTCCAAATTAACTCTCTTCACATATCTTTGAAAGATATTATTTCTAAAGAAGATTATCATCAACACCATTTAATTTAGCTTAATCTACATGATGAGAATCACCTCGCAACACTTAACCACCTCCATATCTATCAAGAACATATCAAGCACACTTATAAAAATCCCTTGAAAGTGTGATACTTAAATATTAGAGACTTCATCCTAAAGGAAAACCAACATGTGACCAACATGGAGAAAAGTCTTAGACCTTACATCATAACCCATAAGTATGGATCATGAGCTTATCGTTTGTCTTCTCTCAAAGGCAAACCAGAATTTGAGCCTCTCAATGATTTATATCTACATTAATTCTTCTATTAAAGAAGGATCAAGATCACTTTTTATCTAACTTAAGCTCATCCCTTGATTAATAAGATTTTCACCTTCACCCATATTCCTCCTCTCCTTCTGAGGATAATTTATTACAACATAGAACCATGTGATTAACCTTCACATTCATAGCCTAATCCTAAATATGGGTACCATGGCTCTACCCATAGCATGGTTCTCATGGATACTTTTCACCTCTAACAAGATGGAATCCCATGGTCATTGTCTCTCAAACCACCTCCTTTCACCTATCATTTAACCCTCTTTTGTTAAATTTTTTCCCTTATATAGGTAAGCCTCTAAACCTAATCAGACTTGTCCATGTCTAAAAACATCACATCTATAAATAATTTGGATACCAAAATATTACTTGGATCAATATCTTAAGCATTGTAGATTACTCCCTTAAAAGACTGTTGCCCAAATATAAAATAAAAATTTCTTGCACTAAAGGTAGACTGCTCCCTTGAAGGACAACTATCAAAAGACATTAAACAAAGCATCTAAACTTAGACCACTCCCTTGAAGGATGGATAAGCCAATTTTCTAAAACACAGAGAAATTTATTGGAAGCTTCACTCATTTCTTAGCTTCCCATATACATAAATAAATCAAAATACCAACAATCTCAAAGAAAATTTTAAATAATCTTAAAATCTGCAATAAACTCTCAAAAAACATAATAAGATGGAAGCCACAATCAGATTTTACATGTAGACTTCTTGCATTGAACATTCTACATCTAGAATATGACATGGACTTATCTATTATCATTATTAGGTCACCTATAGAAGGGTAAAACTTACCCACATAAGGTTACCATACATATTACCCTTTATCCTTCACACCACCTATCACCCATCTTCCCTTTATATTATCTATAAATCAAGACATTTTGAGCTTACTTGGCACATTGGGATCAAGAATATTGTTTTATCAACCAATGCGCACTAATTCAAATCATTTGAAAGGTTTATGTTCTTTAAGTCAATCTAACTTTGGGTTTTGTTTTACTTTGTCCTTGTCAACAAATAAGCATTACACCTCATTTCTTATTCTCTCCTCATTGAATCATGTATTAAATTAGACCTATGTATCACTATTTTTCATATCTTTTTCCACATCTAGTATGGTCATCTAACCTAATTATGTGCCACCACTATCATCCATCCAAACCATAAATGAAATTAGAATAACATTAACATCAATCAACTCATCTTCAAGGGATACCTTTCTCCTTAACCTCAACTTGCCTTCAACACATGCACTTTCTTTGAAAACCATAAAACAAACTAAACCATGTGGTCCATCAAATTAGGGAAACCAATTTGAACACCACTCACACAACCCTTGTTGAACTACATTGGCCTGATGTCCATGAACTATGTAGGCATTCCTTGACTTAAGGGTATCTTGGCCACTAACAACTAATTTACATTGCTAATAGTTCCCTCTTGCTTAGGGCATCCTATATTAAAAAATCTTTGAATTTTTCCTAAAATCCTTGTATTTTAACATCATATAAAACTTACTCTTTGTTTTTCCCCCATTGCTGAGAGAACTACATTGGCTTGAGGTCTTTTTCGACTATGTAGGTGGTGATCAGTTACTGAGGTCAACTTAGTCAAATCCTTTATTTTATTTACCCTTCTCAACTAATATCGTTTCCTCCACTTCTTTACCTTTCTCTTCACCACCTCCCTCCCTTTATCTTGTTAATATATTTTAACCACTTTTCCATCTTATCAATCTCTATTAACACAAGGATTGACAACCTTCCTCATTAGTCCCTCTTATCTCCAATAAAAACACCATCTACTCTACTTCATTGACCTCCCCGTCACCTTTCTTTGCACATGATTTGTGGCTTCCTCCCCCACCCAATTTTTATGTTTTATGTCCCTCTCTCCACTTCTTACCAACTTTGCCCTTTACCCCCTTTGTATTCTTCCACCATCCTCATACTTTCCCCTTGCCTTTGGCAACCTATCATACCCTCCTCCTCACTCTCTTTTACTCACCAATTCTGCATCATCTTGTTACCTTGCACACCAATGGACACTTTTACCTCCTTCTCTTCTTTGCTACCACCTTCATTCCAATTCTTAGTTTTTGCTTTCCTCTTTCCCCTCTTTTCAATTTGGCATGCTTTCTATTTTTTTCTATCGTCCCTTTTTTCTTACGTGTACCACCACTCTATGTTAATTTTCCATTCTTACCACCTTTTCTATTTTTTCCTCCACAACTAGCTTCTAATTGGGTATTTATCCTTTGAGAAGCTTTCCATAATTGTCATTTTATTCTTATTTTTTCTTTCATTTTGCAATTTTCATTCCCCTTTTCATCTTTCCATCTTGATACTCACTTATATTTTGCATATATGTGAGTATATGTGATTTATATATCTATTTCATTCTTCTTCTTATCATCCTTGATCTTTATCCCTTATTTTCATCTCATTCCCTATCATCATGTTCCCCTATCTCTTTACCACCTCACTTCTTTTTTAGCTTATCAATCTCTTCTAACAAGCTAATTGTAACATACCTTATCTCTTCAACATCATATTCACCCATCCTTTTCTTCCCCTCATTTTTCTTAACCCCTTTCCTATTTTCCATCCCATTCTCATCTCCAACACCAACATTTAATTTGCTTCGTTATTCCTCTCCTTACCTATCATCATCCATGCTTACTTGGTCATGTTATCACCTACTTATTCACTCTTATGTCATCCTTTTTATGTCCTCATTTCACTCCTTTTTCCTCCTATTTCCTTTTCTTTTGTGTGTTTCCTTATTTTTCATTCTCATCACCAAACTATTTTCTCTTTGGTCTCTTTTAGACCTCTTTTCAATTCTACCATGGCCTACCAGATTTCTCATCCTCCCCTTACCTTTCATGATTGTTACACTTCTCTCCCCATCCTTTCCAATTCTCTAATTTATCATTTTTTAGTACATTCCTCAAACCCCCATCTTCTACCTTTTATTTTTCTTCTCTTTTCTCTATTTCATTTCAATTTTATCATCCCCCTTGATGACATTCCTTGTTCTTCATAACCTTCTTTTTTTCCTCCTCCATATCCATGATTAGTTCCTTCCATCCTTCTCCATCTCCATATTTATATGTGACCTCATTTTATTCTCTACCTATCTCTTCATCCATCTCCTGGTCTACCTTCACCTTATCCCTTATTAGATATCCTTTATTTTATCCTATTAACACTTGAGTTTCTCACTCAATAGAGTGAAATCACCATTCATATTGATTATGCATGCATATAAATGTTTGATTCCTCATGTCCTCTACTCTCTTACTTTAATGCATGAAATATTGTCAGGTTTATTGATTCAAAAAAAACCATTTCTTATTTCAATGCCTTTATCTATTATGCATGGGTCCTCCTTTTCTAGCTCTCCAACTACTCCCTTTGCCCTATCCATCACCTCTTCCCCCTTTAAACCCTCTACACATTTTAAGTGTACTTGATAGAGTGTGATCAACACACCTTTTTTATCCTTTAAAGCATGAACATGTGATGCATTCACAAGGATTATGTTGATTAAGCTAATCCCACTTCAAGTCTATTTTTCATCCTTATCAAAGAAGAAACATTGTACCCTCTTATTATCCTAATGTGCTTAATTGATATTTTAATTATGACATTTGTATCTCGATTATATTGTTTAATTTATCGTTTTAGTGTTATTTATTGCCTTACCTTGTCATTTCTACCTTAAGTGAGATTACAACAACCATCACCATAATAATCATAACCATAACCATAACATTCATGAGTACCCACATAACCCTAAGAATAATAATCATTCAAACAATGGCATCCAACACATTTTGTACATGTTTAAAGAAAACTATGCAATAGTTTATTTAGGGTTAAAAAAGTCACATGGCACATACAAAGCTATCAGATTCTACACACCTCACCTAAGGCATATACATACATTATTTTCCTACCTAAGCATTAGGCTGATTATCTAGTGACTTTGGATTTTTGATCAACCATCCTATTTGATTTCTCCCTGAACTAACATTTGTAACATTCCCTATATCAGTAGCCACTAAAGGGTGTACTCTATTCTCCTCTTTCACATTCATCCCCACAAGGTAAGAATCATATTCTGCTCTAGGTATTTCACCCTACTAAACCATCAAAGCCATTACATCCCTCTACTCTAGTTTTTCTACTTGCATAGGTGCCACCTTTTATTGCCTTAATGCATAGCCCCCTAGATAGTGAGGGTTCCCTCTATAGACAGGCTAATGGTCATGTTCCCTAGCCCTACATCTTATGCAGTAAAATTATCACCTTCATTGCCAAGGATGTAAGAATTCAGGCTCAATCTCAGGTCATGGGTGGGTGCCTTTCCTCTTGTTTTTGTTTTAATAGTACTTCCATTATTTCCATTAAATGTTGTAGTATCTAGTAGATATGCACATTCAACATATTGATTAGTTCAGATCATGGGGTTGTTGATTATCTCTACCATTATTCCCATTGTTTACCATATTCAACCTTGTGTAGTCCTCTGCACTACCTATAACCTAAAAAACCAAATAACTTCACAATAGACATTCATCCTTAGCAAAATTATTTAAATAAAATACTTGACCATTCTTCCTCACTGACATGATTATCCATTCCATTAATGGGAAGGGTCCTATGACATCATTAATTCCCTTGAATAGTCTTTCCACTTAAAATAGTTATGTCTACTTACCATTTTGTGTGGACATGTAGCCCTCAATCTAACTAGTCATCTTGATAAAGTCATTATGTGTCATCATGATGTCTTTTTGTTTCCTTTATCATCTGATCTATGTCTGATGTCTTTTCTTGCTTTATCATCTTGTAGTCCTTGTGGTCCTGGTGGTCATTTGTGTCATTGTCACTTTTTCCCTAATTGACATAAATTAGCTTTTATCCATGGGTCATTGTAATGGTCATGCCTTCAAAAATACCACTATTTCTAATAGTGATAACTTCCAAACACTTGCCACTATGATCCCACTACTCCATTCTTAAACTTATGATTTTTGAACATGGTAATCCTTTCTTTTATACTACCTAAAAAATCATCTATCATAGGTGAATGATCATCTTATATGGCTATATAACTAATGTCCTAACCATGTAACTCCTTGCTGGCAGTGCCTCTTCTAAGTGGAACCCAAAGTCATTAGTTCTAAAGTACTAAGATAAAGTATGTAGAAATGGACACCTTCTATTTAACCCACCCATGCATCTCCTGATTAAGGCAAGTTCCATCCTCTATCACTAACCATGATACCAATATTTACCTCATAGAATCTACTTAGCTATCAAATAAATTCTTTACAAATAGTCACTTTGCTACTTCCCATAAAACTCAATGCATAGTGATAATGACCTTTTACTAAATAGACTATGTAAATCTTGATAGAAACCCATCTCCTAAAACTTAGTTTATACTGATAGATACTGTCATTATGCTTATACCCTCATACAATTTTATAAGGCATAACCTCATTATAAAGGTACCTCTTCTTTAGTTTAGCTCCATCGCAAGACATTTGTGGTATTTAGCCTTTTTTTACCCACTTATTTATCCTACCTTGCCCATATTTATTTTATCCTCCTAATGCATGTGGGATTATTATGGTGACTATTCACCAATCTACACCACACAAATTCACCATTACCAAACTATCAACCCAAACCTAATCATGTAGTATATCACATTGAGGTAACCCATCTAAACTCCACTAGAGAACTACATTGGGCTTGAAGTTATTTTATATATTTTGTCCATAGAAGTATGTGGGTAGCACCTATTTAGCCTAGTGAATTTGGAGTCAGCTCGACCACCCCATACCAAACCATCCCCACCCATTCACATTTTTCCACCTTGATATTAGCCGTTTTGACCCAAACTATTCCATATTTTAGTGACAACCTTGCCTTGGTCCTTTTGACCACCCCAACCAATATTGCCATGTTAAACATTTGAATTTGTACCACCTAGTGCATAGCTAGACCATCTATGTTTTTTTAAAGGAGTACTTTCAAATTCAAATACCTATAAAAACACTGACCTTGTCTAAGATACTAACAAGTGTGCCCAACCATAATCATGATCATTTGGTACATTGGTCACTTGCCTCTTAGAATTTGACCCTTATTTTACTAGAATTAAAAACTTTCATTTATGTGTGATCTTAGATATCACACTTAGTCACATTTTGTGCATATGTTTGAATTTGAAAATCCCAACCCTTTTTTTGTACCAACCTCTTATTAAACCTATACTCAATTCTACTTTTCCTCATCAACTCCCAATTTGAGGGGAAACACCTCCTCCCATACTTGGGGCATCCCAACCTTTGACCAAGTGATCTATTTTCATTTTGTATATTGTTAATTCAAATCCACATAATAAAAAGGGGTAAAATGTAGACACTAAAAAACTACACACTTGCAATTTTCAATGTCTAAATGCCTCGATACCCCCTAAATTCCTGCTAAACCTTCTTAACCCTTAACCAACCACTTTTAACCTAACAAAAGCACTATTCTCATATCAATATTCACATAGTACCATAGAAAATTAATATTCACTATCACTATTCATTATGGGACCCATTATCACTATTTATGATGACATGGCAGGTGACATGGCATGTGATATGGAAAGTGACATAGAAAGTGACATAGAAGGTGATAAGGCAAGTGACATAGATTAGAAGTGAGATGGCTTGAAGTGGGACATCATAAACCACCTATGACCCTTCTCTAAGGTACCTAATGACATCATTAAGCACCAAAGGGCTCGTCCTTTAAAGTATGGTGCATTTTTCCCTATGGGCCATCATTCAGCATGTGTTTTTATCCTCATGCATAAAGGTGGTGCTAAAATTCATGGGTAACTTAGCCAAAGGACAAATTAGCTTGGTGGAAAGTCATTTGGCCTCATTTGGGTCCATGTGCATGATTTACACTCAAAATTAGAAACATGTGCAAGGTGGGAGATAAACCAACAAAGTGGGAATCCCTCCACCCTTATCATTTAATTCACCCATGAACCCACATGGATAATTGTGCCAAAATTCATAGGGCCCTTATATAAAAGACAAATTAGCCTGGTGGAAATTCCCTTGGCATCATTTGGGTCTATGTGCATGATTTTCACTCAAAATTGGATTCATGTGCAAGGTGGGAGATAAACCAACAAAGTGGTAATCCCACCACCCTTTTCATTTGATTCATGCATGCACCCACATGGATAATTGTGCCAAAATTCATGGGGCATGTAACAAAAAGACAAATTATCTTGGTAGAAAGTCCTTTGGCCTCATTTGGGTCCATGTGCATGATTTCCACTCAAAATTGGACTCATATGCAAGGTAGGAGATAAACCAATAAGATGGGAATCCCACCACCCTTTGTCATTAATGAGTCCACTTGGAAAATGGCACCATAATTCACTATTCTACTTCTTTGGCATGTTTCTTGAGAACAAATGCTATAAGTACCCCTTCTCCTTCATCCATGGTTAAGTTTTGGTAAAAAAGCATTCTTGTTTCAAATTTTCCACTTTTGAAAGAGATTATCATCTTGGAGGTTAGAATAATTTAAAGCAATAAAACTCTGTTGAATTTGTAAGACATCATCATTATCTTTAACAAGCCATCCTCTTCAACATCCTCAACAAGCTTCTTCAAGGTAACCTTGTATTAGTTTATTTATTTATTGTATTCCTTTCTTTTTTCCCCTTTGGCCTTTATTTTCTTGACCTCTAAATATCTTCCTTGTTATCCCGTTTACCTCTTTTCCATAGTTATCCCATTTATCTTTCTACCCCATTTCCCTCTTTGTCCCATTTACCCCCATTTTCCCCTTTACCTTCTTAAACCCCATTCTTGACCATTTATCCCTCTTTATTTCTTGAACACATTAACCTTTACCATCCCAACCATTTTCCAACCCCAACTAAATCATTCTTTTGACCCTTATCAAGTTACCAAACCAAAACCACAACCTAATTTTTGACTAAATTTTAGCATTAGTTACTTTTATCTAGTCATTGTTTTAGCAAATAATTTAACGTATTCATTTTAATTTTAGTTATTTTTTATTTTCTATTATTTGTTAATTTTATTTTCAAATTTTTGTTATTTTATGCAAATCCATTAATTTTTATTTATCAACTTAAGTGTTTAAAGAAGGTAGATTGATAGCCTCCTAGAAAGCTTTTGCTTCTTGGATCTAGCTCACACTAGGAAACACCCATCTACTTGTCTAATGAACTACTGTGTTTAAGTTTTTTATTATTTTTAGGTATTATTCCCCAGCCAAGTAAGAGCTCTCACAAAAGTTTGGACTTTAATGAGAATATAAAAACTAGGTATTCTTCTACAAACTTGTTAACATAGTTTCTTCCTTCCAAAATTAAGAAAAAGCAAAAACATATAAAAATATTCAAAACCACTTTTTACTATGGTTTATCAAATAAACCTCAAGATATTTAGTATCACACTTCTCACTATCAGATTTTGATAGTCACATTTCTTCCCACTGTCTTGTTTAAGATTTCCTGTAGTGACCAACCTAACAGAGTGGTTTAAAAAAATAACAAAGGTGATATATGGGTATGGATAGTTATAAAAATTCCCTACACACCTTCCCAAATGGCCTTCATTCATCATTTCCCTTATTCACTTTCAATCTAACTTAAATCCTATAGAAAACCTAGATTTTGGCTTGTCCATACAAGTAATGGTATAGAAACATTGAGTGTCAAAGATACTGAGGGAGTGAAATGTAGTTATAAATTATTTTATAGTCCATTTAAATCCTCTTATATGAATTTCCATTCATGTTTTCTCCATCAGGTTCTTAAGAGGGTTTTAGGTCATTTGGCTTATTAACAATTATTTATAAAAGTTAAATTCTCAAACCTTTAACTAATTTCACTAAGATAAATTTAAATACTAACCTAAAATATCCATAGATAATTAAGGTGTCATGCACACCATCTATATAGATATGAGCAAAATAAGTTGGCTCTCAAACACCTACTAGGCATTCTAGATAGGACTAAGAGGAAAATAGGCCAAAATGACTAATTTGATATATTTATTTACAAACCAATAAGTATTATAAACCCTCCACTCTCCTATTGAGGCTATAAATTTATTACGAATATCATGTGATCTTATTAATGGAGTTAGGCACCATGAGGTTTGATGTTCAGTTTTATGCCTAATAGGCCTAGACTGTGTATCTATGTGTATGTATACTTTTGAGTGGTTTCAATGACAATATGTGCTTCTCAACATTAATTAAACTTAAAATAAATTATACAAATCATCATAAAATTATTAAAGGACTCTATCATTGATCTTTTCATCACTCATGTATATGATCTGTAGGTTGTGTATTTTATAGAGTGCTTCTACTCTAAGACAAAATAAATGACACTTCCATTATGATTTTGACTCAAATGAGACAATTTATGTCTTTATTATTACATTATTTACTAATTTTTAGGCCCTAAATATGCTTTTATCACCCTCAAACCTTCAAACTACCTAAACTAGCTTCTAGGTCTACAAGTATGTTGACTATGAAGTGCCCACTTGAGACAAAAATAAGACACTTTGTTTCTACTCATTTTCACTTTTTACATTCAGAAGAAATAAGAAACTAAAGTTAAATGGTCAAGGGTTAGATGATACCCAGATTAAGTTGTGCACCGTATCCAGACGTTGTAGGAGCTCCTCTTTGGTTGTGGAGGATGACACCTATAGATAAGAAGAAGACTAAAACAAAGAGGATGTTAGATAGATATATGGTCGATTGCCAAGCGATATGCTCGGTCCCAAAAGCATAAAAACTTCCTTGAGGAATGACAGTCCATTGTTTATGAAAAAAAGTGTTATATAAAAGAAATAGTGAAAGACTAAGAAAGAGAAATAAAGATAACGCATACCTATTCTCTACAATCAGTCTGCCATAGTCACTGACATCGGTAGTCCTACCGACGCCAGTTGGTAAAGTTGTCGACATCAATTATATTACCAATGTTGATAGGGGTAATGGGCCTTAGATGGGTTTTTGGTTGGTGTCTTTGGTCGACAAAAGAGTCTGGGAGGTCTGTGGGAGTTTAATGGTTTATGTAGGATTGCAAGACAATGAATATGGTCTGGGAAAGGGCCAAGGTAGAGGACAAGGGTGGAAAGAGAATAAGAATGAGAGGAAGGCTTTTCAGCCTCTCCAAGAAGAAAGTCAGGTTGTTTCTCAACAGTACTCATGAATATTCAATGGAAGCTAATTACCAATGCCTCCTAAAATACTAAAATGAAATAGAAGAATACTTAGCTCTATTTGGATGAAGAACCAAGAGTGTCAAGATGCTTGTTCCTGATGCAGAAGACTTCGTACAACCTTCCAATCCAATGTCTGGAGTGAATCCTGTAGAGTTTTTGTAGCTAGAGAGTGATGATAGAATGTTGATTCCTCATCCCAAAGCCTACCTTTGATATGTAAAGAGTCGAGGAGTAAGAGAATTCAGATCTAGGCCTCCAGCCAAGGTTAGAATTTAGTTTTAAGTAATTGACGTCAGTGATCCCGCTGGCGTCAGCCGATGGTTGACTGACGTCAGCGGCTAGAGAATGGGTAAAAAGGCTATTTTTAGCCTTTTGCCTATTCCTTCATCTGCCAAGTTCAGTTGTCATTGGTGAATAGTTAAAAGGTGGGTTTAATAGGCATGAGAGTTAGTGAGAGAGTTGGAATAGGTCTTAGGTAATTATGATTTGAAGGCCTTAGTCATAGGGTGACTCATAGGGTGATAAATGGTCTAAGGGTGAGGTATCCAAGGTGAGGTGTCTAGGGTGATGTCATTAATTTAAAATAAGTAATTTATTTTAAATTAATAAAGTGTGTAAGGGACCAAGGGGAGTCGACACAATTTTGGTGTCTACATTTGCCCCTTTTTGTCTTGTTGGTTGTTCTGACAAACTGCAAGACAAAAATAGGAGTAAGTTGCCCCATGTATGGGATGAGGTGTGGGTTGCTCTGGGTAAGGGATGAGGTATTCCCCCTCAAAGTGGGAGTTGAGGGAAGGTAACCTGATATCGAGTGCCGATTTGATAGGTAGTGGATGTGTATGGTGAAGTTGGAGTGTGAACGCTATAATAGTTGGGATTGCATGTATATCACTTCACATGATAGGTAGGTAAAATTGTCACAAGTCAAGGTCAAGGAGTGCTAAAATTGAATTAACTAGTCCCCAAATTTTTATTCGTAGCTGATTGGGTTAAACGATCAAAGCTATAGCTCTAGTGGTCTAAGTAGACTAAAATCAAAATAACCGGTCCCCAACTTTTTGGTCGTAGCTGATTGGATTATTCGATCAAAGCTGTAGCTCCAATGGTCATCATGTTACAAGTATCTTGGGCTAGGAAGTGCTCCTGGAAAACATGAAAATGTCACAAATATTGGGGATCAACTTGCTCGTGATCCATCAATAGGTGTAAGGGTTATGGAAAATTTGCTAACTATTCGTGAGGTAGCATATACAATCAAAACAACCAAGGCATAGTTGTCTCAAAAGTGATCGTGGTCTGAGGAGATAGTCATGATCTCCAAGGTCATTGGTCAAGTTAGGTTGAGATATAAGTCATCTCAAGTGTAGTTTTTTGTGGATGGGGAGATGTATGCGATCTCCAATGTGCCTCATGAGAAATCTAAGGTGACTTCTACAGTGTCAGGGCTGGTTGTTTGGTCATGATTTTGGGTTGGTATAGATAGTTTGTCTATTACATGGACAGATGAAGGAATGGCTGAGATAACCTTAGAAGACCCTATGTCAACTGAGTGGTACCTACATAGCCCCTGTTTAAAGGGCCTCAGGCCAATGTAGTTCTCCTAAAAGGGAAGAAGAGTCAAAGAGGTTGATAATTGGTTTGGTCATGTTAATGGTTTAGCACTTCCCATATGTCTGATGGTACATGCTTGAAATGATGAGTGTATGATGATGTTACAGCCTTTTCCATATTATGTGATGGTGTATTCTGTAACATAGGTTATGTGGTTTTTCATCCCTAGCAAGTTTCCATATTGGTGATGGATGTATGCTAAAAATGAAATGAGTTTATTTATGCTTCAGCACTATTTGTATTGGTGATGATATATGCTTGACATAAATTGTGTTTGGTTGTTAGTTTCCATGTGTATTGTTTTCCATAGAAACTAGTGTGAATGAGCTATGATAATTTACATAACATAAATTGATATTTGCATTAAATAAATCATGAGGTTATGCTAATGGTTAGAAAATGTTTTGGTTTGGTTTGGTTAGAAAATGATTTGGTTGTATGTGACAAAAGAAGTGAAAGGTGTTTTGCCCTTTCATTGATAAGGACCATAATGATAGCATTGATAGGGTTGTTGCAAACAAAAACCCTGTTCATGCATTACGTCATTTACCATTGTTTGTGTTAGAGAAGTATCCAAATCACTTGATGTTAAGTGAGCTCAAAATCCCTTGGGTATGTTGGGGTAATCAGTTTGATTATGTGAGATGTGAGCATAGCGTAACCCTTTTTAGCAAGGATAACTTTTCCCCTTTTATAGGTGACCCTGAGAATGACTATAGGCAAGTCCATGACTTAATAGTTTGTCAGTCAATTTTTTTTTGGTAGACTGATCAATGCGGGAAGTCTACATGGGGATGTTGTTTTGTTTTGTCATCATATGTGAAGCTGATCGATGAGGGAAGCTTTTGAGAGAGTGCTATTTGTAGCAAGATTTGGGCATAGCCATCCTTCAAGGGATTGGTCTATATTTTGCTTTGTATGGTTGAATGTATTTGAATAGCTGTCCTTCAAGGGAGCAGTCTATCAATTAGAACAATTATGTAGCTGTCCTTCGAGGGAACATTCTACATTTATAGTTTTATGACCTTTGAATAGGCATCCCAATTTTATATGTCTTGTGGACTGAAGTTTTAGTCATGGACTAGCCTATAGAGGTTTAAGGGTTTCCCTTTTAGTAGGAAAAAGTATTAATGCAAAAAGGATTAACTAATATTTGTAGGAAAAAAGGGTTAAAAGGAATAAGAATGAGGATGACAGGGATTGCTCAAGAGATGAACTCAAGTCAAATATCAAGTGAATGAGTACCTGATTAATAGTAGAATGGTCACAAATGCAAGGCATTAAGGGGCTCAGGTTCTGGCTGACCTTCAAGAGAAGACAGATGATAAGTCCCTGATCCATACTTGTGCATTATGATATAAGGTCTGAGCTAATTAGGAGCAAACTTGCCTCATTTACTTCCTTCCATATTGGTCACATGTTGGTTTTATTTAAGGATGAGATCCCTGATTTTGAAATCTCACTCCTTCAAATTTTTGTTATAGGCATGTTTGATGCGATTTTGGTAGATATGAAGATGATTAAGAGTGGCAAGACAACGTTCGTCAAGTAACTCAAGTTGAGCTAATTGATCTTGACGAAAGTCATCATTAGAAAGTATGTCATGTAAAGAGATGTGTAGAGAAGGTATTTGTACTTCAAAAGGCAAGATGGCCTCAGTTCCATACACTAAAGAGAAAAGTGTAGCACCCATAAGGGTTTGAATCTAGTGCGGTAGGCCCACAAAGTGAAGGGAATGTGAATGTGCCAATCCCTTCCAGTGTCGTTGACCACCTTCATTAGGATTTTGGTTAAGATTTTGTTAGAAGCCTCTACCTATCCATTGGCTTGTGGGTAATAAGGTGAGGAGAAGCTGAGTTTGATGCCAAAAGAGTCACAAAGTTTTTGGATGGTTTTATTTTTGAAAGATTTGCCATTATTGGTGATGATTTTGTGAGGTACACCGAAATGACAGATGATGTGGTGGTTGATGAAGTCGACAATTTTTTCACCTTTAGTGGAGATGAGGGGAATAACTTCCACCCATTTAGTGAAGTATTCAGTCACGGTGATAATAGATTGATGTCAGAGAGATGAATGAGGGTTAATCTCACTGATTAGATCTAAGCCCCATTGTGAAAAGGGCTAGAAATCCTTAGCAACTTGTAAAGCGTGGCTAGGGACGTGAAGTAAGTTAGCATGTTGTTGGCATTTGATACAATGCCGAACGTAATCACTGTAGTCTTGATGAAGAGTAGGCCAATAATAGCCTAGGCGAAGGATACGCTTAGTAACTGAGTTACCACTGAAATGTCTGCCACAAATCCCATCATGAACTTGTTTGATGGCATGAGATGTTTTAGTGGAGGTTAGACATTGAAGAAGGAGGCCATCAAAACCTCTTTTGTATAGGAGACCCCCTAGCATGGTATATCGAGTTGTGCTCTTGATAAAAGCCCATTGTGCATTGCTAGAGAGATCCAGAGGGATGATAGAATAAGTTAAGTAGTCCATAAATTGTTTATACCAAACATCCTGTTGACTAGAGTCAATGGTGCTGACAAGGTTGATGTTAGTGGAGATATATGAAGGTAACGCCAAATGGTGTATCGTAACATAGATTTTTGATGAAGATGATGATGATGGGATATGTGAGGCTAGAGAGGCCATAGTGTCAGCAAACTTATTCATATAATGAGGAACAGTTTGCAAGAGATAATAGCTGAAGGATTCTAGCAAGGTGTTAACACGGTGTTTATACCATTGCAAAACTTCATTTTTGCAAAGGTATGAACTGTTAATCTGATTAATGACTAGTTGTGAGTTGCCAAAGATGTTGATTGTCTTGATGCCTAAGGAAATGGTAGTTTGAAGTCCCAAAATTAAGGCTTCATATTTAGCCATATTATTGGTACATTCAAAGTCCAGTTTAAAAGAGAGAGGCATGGGCTCACCCTTGTGAGGAATGAGAATGACCCCTGCACCTCCACCGAGTTGACATTTGGATCCATCAAAGAACATTGTCATTTGATAGAATATGTCATCAGTGGAAAGTGTGGTGATAGATTCATCAAGGAATTCACAGTGAGAGGGTTGGTTATCAGGTAGAGGGGCATCCACTAGTTGGTCAATGATTGTTTGCCCCTTTATAGATTTTTATTGGATGAATTCCAAATCGAACTCAGCAAGAAGCATGAGCCAACGAGCCATACGTTGGTTTTGGTATGGCTTGGAATGCATGTATTTGAGAGGGTTGGTATGAGTGATGATGTAAGTTTTTTGATTGAGGAGATAATGACGAAGTTTAGAGGCAGTAAAGACTAATGCCAAGAAAAGTTTTTCGGTATGAGTATACCGAGTTTCATAGTCAATGAGTGTTCAACTTATATAATAAACTGCCTGCTCCTGATGTTGTTCATCTCAATGTGCAATCATGGCACCTAAAGAATGATTTGTTGCTGAGATGTAAAGATAGAAAGGTTGGTCATCATTAGGAGGAATAAGGACTGGTGGAGAGACAAGATAATGTTTAAGAGCCTCAAAAGTCTCTTGGCAATTCTTATCCCAATTAAAGGAGATGTCCTTCTTGAGGAGGTGATGAAAGGGTTGACATCGGTCAGAAAGCTAGGAGATGAAGCAGTGAATAGATTGAAGCTTCCCTTGCAGGCTGTGAAGTTGTTTTAGATTGGTAGGTGACAGCATCTCAAGTATAGATTGAATCTTAGCGGGATTAGTCTCAATGCCATGAAGAGAAATGATGAAACCCAAAAGCTTCCCTGAGAGAACCCCAAAGACACATTTCTTGGGGTTTAGTTGAACATTGTACTGGAGGAGGTGAGTGAATATGATTTTGAGAATAGTTAAATGGTCACGATGGAGTTTGGATTTTCCCAGCAGGTCATCCACATAGTCCTCCATGATTTTGTGGAGGAGATCGTGAAAGATATAAGTCATGGCACGTTGGTATGTGGCACCTGCATTTTTAAGACCAAAAGGCATGACCCTATAGCAAAATGTCCCCCATGGAGTGATGAAGGTGGTTTTATGTTGATCTTCTGGTGCAATCAAGATTTGATTATATCCTGAAAACCTGTCCATGAGTGATAGCATCTCATGACCAGTTGTAAGATCAACAAGTTGGTCGATGTTTGGTAAGGGAAAGTCATCCTTTGGGAAAGCTAAGTTGAGGTCATGATAGTTGGTACAAACTCAAATTCCCTGAGTCACTTTTGTGACCAGGGATGATGTTTGACACCCATTGCGGATAATTAATGGGTTGGATAAATGAGATGGAGAGAAGATGTTGAAGATCTTCTTTGACAAGGAGTGCAATGCGAGGATGCATTTTGTGAAGCTTTTGCCTGACAGGCTTAGCCTTTGGGTTTGTGATGATGTTATGAATGACAATGTTAGGGTCGATGCCAGGCATATTGCTATAGGTCCAAGCAAAGGTTTTACTATGATCTGTAAGGAATTTGGTATAGTGGATTTTTTCTTGGGCATCCAAAGATTGACCAATCTTTAAAATGTGAGGAATATCGGAAGATGGGAGGTTGATGTCAATGGTTAATTCATTTAACATAACCTGTATTTTTAAAGGAAGTGATCATTGAATGAAGGAGTCGTCTGGACCCATGTAGGTGAGTATGGCATCATCATTCACACATTAGACAGTATTGATGGTAGAAGATTCATTGTCTATCATGTCTGGATAAACGAGAGGAAGGGACCTTCATACCCTACCTAGTTGATAGGTCAGGGGTTCCAAGCAAATTGCATTTATGGAAAAAAAACTAGGAGGGATGGAGACCACCGACGCCATAGGCGAGGATGGGTGAATAGGCAAGGTTGGAGGAGATTATTCTATGATAGTTTCATGGTGAGGGTTTTTAGAGGTTTCTGTAGGTTCTTCAAAACCCAAGCCATGTCATTTTTTGGCATTTTTTATTGCCTCATCATTTGAAGGCTCAACGGGCTGGTGGGAATCTTGTTCATAGCACCCAAAGCCAAAACCCTTCCATGCACACCTATAAAGATAGGTATGAGCAAAGCTAGGGTTGCCAAGAAAGGAGAAATTGGAAGTGAATAGTTAGTGTGATGAAAGAGGATTCCCATCAGTAGGAGCTCAATCTAACCCTCCATAGATGAGATTTGTTTGAAGATTAGGAGGACCATATGGGATGACCATTTCGATGTGATGGTCATAGTTAGGGTGATGATGAAGTTGTCCATATTCTTGAGGAGTTTAGAACATGTCCAAGGTAAGCAAATGATACTCCCCAAGTGAAATCCGTGGGAAGGTATCTTCCATAGGACCTTTTGTGGTCACTTGAGGAGAAGGCGTAGGTGTAACCGACATTTGCAAACTTGTTGAGGCTTCTACGAGTGGAGGTAGTGTTTGAATGGATGTTTTCAAAGGAATGAGAACATCATTGGGTCGATAAGTCATGTTGCATGTTTTGAAGGGGGAAGGGTCAGTAGGAATGACATGAACCTATCCCTCATGTTCAAATTTGATGCAATGATGTAATGTGGAAGGGATGCAAGCCATGGCACGTATCCAAGGTTGTCCCAATAGCATGTTGTATTATAACTCCCCCTCAATGATGTAGAAGAGTTTTGGGACTGTTCGTAGGCTGACACAAATATGCAAGACCACAGTGCCAATGGTAGTGGCGGTGGAATCGTTAAAAGAATGAATAATTGCGTCAATTTTTGACACACAATTCTTTGGGAGGGCTAGTTGGTCATATGCATGGGTGGAAATGATATTCATGCTAGAACCCCCATCAATCATAACCTGCTTAATGTGAGTTTGATCAACATAAGCTATGATAAAAAGGGCAGCATCCTGATCTTCCAAATTAGAAGTAGGAATTTTAGAATCACTAAAGGTAGTGGAGGCGATAGTAGGTAATGATTGAACTAAGGCAGCCAATGGTTGAGGGTCTTCAGGTTGGACCTCCACTGCCTGTAAAGCTTTGATTAAAGCCTGGTGATGTTGTGGAGAGCTTTGAATGAGGTCATATAAGGACATCTTTATTAGAGTTTGGTGAAGTTGTTTCACCATTGAGTCACGAATTACCTCTGAAGATGTTTGTTGGGATGTGCCCAAGATTGAAATCTTGGGTTTTGGTGGTTGAGAAGGTTTTACAAATGGGTATGTCCAAGGGATAGAAACCTTATCTTTTCCTTTATCCTTTAAATTTTATGACCTGGTGGCCACATGAATGGTGTTAATTTCAAATAAAGGAGGAGAAGGTGGTAAAGGGACCATAGTCTGATGATGGGATTCTGATGAAGGTGAGGAGGTTTGAGAGACATGGGATGGTGTCAGAGATTTGTTGAAAGAATCCTTAATAAGAAGGGTGTCTTTTTCCAATTTTTGGTGAATGACAACCTTAAGGGCACAATAGTTCTTAGTATCATACCCAGGTGTGCAATGATAGAGGCAGATTTGGGTGTCATCAAACCAAGATGGTTTTGATCTGAGAGGTTGAAATGGTTTCATAGGTGGGAGAGTGATGCTAGAGGATTGTAACAATCGGCGTAGTAATAGAGCATAGGAACCCGCTAATGGGTCTGTGCTTGTTATTGCAGTAGAGGTTGACAACTTTTGTTTTGTAGGAGTTGTTGAGGGAGTTTTCCGTACCATCTTTTTGTTTGGCAGTGTGGACATTTATGTAGATGGGGCTTTATTGGTGAGAGGTGCCAAATTTTTCAGAGGAAGTATGTTTTTGATGGGTAAAGGGAGTAATGGAGGCAATTTTTTTTTGCTAGGTGTTGGAGTAGGGAGTACTCCTATTAAGGTATAAGGGTGTGGGCCCAAAATAGAGGGTAATGGTGATGGAGGAGGAGGAGTTATCCAACGTGGTTTAGTAGCCTTATTTAATATGGTGTGAGGACTACTACTATGGGGGGCAAGGTTTAAATCTACCTTCACTTGTGGGTGAGTGAGGTTCGATACGGGGTGAACACCGAGAGATTTAACCTATTTTGGCATGGTGGATGCCTGTGGGGATTTAGGTTCAGATGTGGATGGTTGAGCTTATGAAGATTGGGAAGTAGAAGCTTGATCCTTATCAGAGACTTTGGGATAATTTGTCGCAGAAGGGTTGACAGTACGAGATGAAGTGGGATGTGTAAGATAAGGAGCTTTAAGTCGCTCCCACAATGCCTCATGCTCTAAGTTACTTGAATGGAGAAATCCTAAGTTCTCAGCCAATTGAGAGAATGGTTTAGAAGATGTTGGATGAGGCTTTGGTTTTTTAAAAGATGTGGGTGGTTGTGAGATCAGAAATGTGTTAGATGCAGCGATCTCAGGCCAAAGGCGTGAGAGAGCCATTACTAGATCGTCTTCAATCGAAGTAGGTGAAGAGATAAGTTCTTCTCTTGGTGGAGAAGGAATTGGATAATGTGACTCCTCAAGAGGATAAAGGGCAAGGATGATTGTACCTTCTACTTGCGGTCAAAGAGTGGGAAAAGTATGATCCTCCATTGGTAATAGGAAGGATGAGGGCGGGGCTAGTGGCGTTGGTATTGTCAAGGCGTCCTCCAATATAAGAGAGGTCAATGCAGATTCTTCTATGTGTGAGAGGGGTGTGGATGGAAGACTAATAGGAGAAGAAGGTTCTTCTACTCGTGGAGGAGAAATAGGTTGGTTATCCTCTTCAGACTGCGGAAGAGGTTGGTTAGGTATAAAAGGAGAAACCATGTCGACCATGCGTATATTATGCTCTTGTGAGTCATTGACCATGGTCTATACATTGTTTTGGCTAGGGGGATGGTTAGGGAATGGTTATCTAAAGATGTCTATGTTTTGGTTAAGTGGCATGTTTGGGTTATCCAAGATAAGATCCCCCTTGTCTAACATATCTTGAATAACATTCTTGAGAGTTTTGCAATTGTCTATGTCATGACCTTTGACACGATGATAATTACAGAAGTCATTCTCCCTATACCATGCTGGGATGGCTCATGAGGGATCAAATTGAGGTGGTGGTCAAATTTGAGGGAGGTTAAGGACTCCCTGCTTTACTAGTTTATCCAACATGGAAGTGTATGATTCTCCTATTGGAGTATATTGATGTTGTACGTATCATTGTTGGAATTGTTGTGTAATGCTTTGTGATGTGGAGGATTCGAATTGGTTAGTTGTGGTAGATGATGATGATCTAAGTACCACAACATTTGCTGATCCTTTGGACTTGGAATTGGAAGAAGAAGATTTGGATGAAGGGTCATTTGATTTTCAATTAGTATTTTTACTACGTAGTTTGACTTTATTTTATTTGACAACATGAAGTTCAAGCTTCCTAGCCATAGTGAAAGATTAATCAAATGTGTGGAATGTTTAGACCTACAAAGTAGATGAGATGTGTTTGGCACATGCTTGTAAAAAGAGCTCAATGAGCTCAGGTTGAGGTAAAGAAAAGGAGAGTTGGTTGATTAAAATTCTCCATTGAGCAATGAAATCAGCTATTTATTCATCATCGAATTGTCTAATAGAATATAGGTCTGTGATGGAGACCTTTTTAGTGATGTTGATTGAAAAGTGGTCAAGAAATAGTTCAGCTAGTTGAGTGAAGGTAAAAAGAGAATGACTGGTAATAGAACTATACCAATCAAGGGCAGCACCATAAAGTGACATGGGGAATGTGCGAAGTAACAATGCATCATCATGTGCTATAAGGTAGCAAGCGTGTCTAAACGCTCATAGATGCTGTTGTGGGTCCTATATACTCTAAAAATGAGTAAATTTTGGGAGTTCCCACTGGCTAGGATATGGTCGAATTGGGACCAAAGGATGGATAGGTTCATTACAGATTTGTTCATATGAAGGAACATTCTTTGCTACTGAAATAAATGTCTCAAGGTTGGACATCTTATCCATCAGCATCTTGATTAGATCGGCTGATGGATTGGTAGGTGGGGCACCCCCTAGATTTTAAGGTACCTGGAAGACATTGAGAGGGACATATGATGTGTTAGGTTGCATCTGTATAGGTGCAACATACTGCTAGTTCATCATGGGGACTGATGTTGAAGCTAAGGGGGCTTGTGCCATGAAGTTGGAAGGCACAACTTGACTAGGTGCTGCCAAAGGTGGTTGGATGGTGGCAACACTAGTCAGAGGATAGGTAGTCACTCTTGTATTTATGGGTGCAATAGTGGGTGGGATAGAAACTAGCAAGTTTTGAAAAGGTGTTGAACTTGTTTGAATTTTTTGTGGTTGAGGGGGTACGGAAACCCCAATGGAGGTAGGTCCATAAATAGAAGGGGAGGCCAAATCTTGAACATTGGCCATAGTTTGGTTAATGGCCTAAGTAACCATGGGTTGAGTAACAGAGGCTATTGATATATTTGCCATTTCAACTAAAGAAGTTGGCATCCCAAGAATAGGGTTACCTAAAGGATCTCACGTTTGGCTTCTCACGAGGTAGTGTTAGAGAGCCTTGACATTGAGGTCAAGGAATCTCTCAAAGTCTTGATCCCTTGCGAGAACAATAGGTGGTTGGTTCAAAGTTGGAGTATGCTCAGTGTCTGAAGGATACTCCATTAGAGGACTTGTTATGAAGGGTGAAGGTGGAAGTGGTTGTTGCCTTGTGTGGTCAACAAGAGTTTTAGCTTGACTACATGTCAAAACCATTCAAGGAAAAATAGGTTTAGGTCCTAAAAACTATATATTCTAGTCTCAGAATTCTAGAATGTGTGTTTGATAGCCAAAAAGTTAGGATTTGAACTTGCTATTTTGAAAGAAATATTTTTGACAGTGACCGATGTCAGTTATAAAGTGTTACTGAGGTCGGTGGTATAACCGATGTTGGTCAGGATAAGTTGTCAACGTCAGTGGAAAAGCTGATGTCGGTGTCTTTGTATTTCTAGAAACACATAAAATTGAGATTTTTGAAAGAAAGAGAAATTTTGAGTTTGTTTTTGAATCTCAGAATGCAACCTCACCAGCTCCAAAAATTAGATATAGATAGAAAAATAGATGATGGCAAGCAACCTCTAAACATTAAATTCCTAAGAATAAATTTTAGAGTCGTGGTGGCTTATGCCTTAGAAGAATATGTTTGGGAATTGGGCCTGTAGAACAAGTCCTAAAGAGGCAGTCTAAGGCTAGTTTCGGGTTAGTTTTGGTGCTCAAACATCTATATTAGGTTTCGTACGTGGCCTGGTGATAGGGGCTTGCTCCCTTCTCTTCACGAGCCCATAGCCAAGCTGGGTCACTTAGCCAATATATACTTTGCCTAAAGTTTATATTCTTTCAGAGAACAGAGTGGGTCCTCCTCTTGGTGGTGAAATCCAAGTAGGATCACCGAGAAGGGTAAGGTATCTGCTAGGTGATGAAATCTGAGATGGGCCTTGTCTCAGGTATGTTGTATGTTTGATTGTGAATGTGGTCAGGTTGTGTAACATATGTGCACTATGATTTATTCATAATGCATTTAATTACTAAGTGAGAGGGCTAAATATGCATTCAATAAGGAATGAAATGCAATAGATTTTTAACCCAAATTGAAATGTTTTGTTCAGATGCAAACAAATGAGGAAAAGGTTTAGAGTATGAATTTTCACTACTCTAAGATGCAAGAAAAAAGTAACAAGAAGAAAAAGAAAGAAGTTATTTTTAACTTGTGCTTATGATTTCTTTTCAAAATAAAAAGATAGAAGAAGAGAAATTTTCCTAATGCACCTATATGAAAGTTTGCCTTTTAGAAGAAATGAACCCAAGGAAAACTCCAGGGTCCACTGGGCATGCCAAAATGTTTCTACTCATTTCCACTTTTTACATTCAGAAGAAATAAGAAACTAAATTTAAATGGTCAGGTGTTAGATGATACCCGGATTAAGTTGTGCACCGTATCTAGACATTGTAGGAGCTCCTCTTTGGCTGTGGAGGATGACACCTATAGATAAGAAGAAGACTAAAACAAAGAGGATGTTAGATAGATATATGGTGGACTGCCAAGTGATATGCTCGATCCCAGAAGAATAAAAACTTCCTTGAGGGATGACAGTCCACTATTTATGAAAAAGAGTGTTATATAAAAGAAATGGTGAAAGACTAAGAAAGAGAAATAAAGATAACACGTACCTATTCTCTGCAATCAGTCTGCCATAGTCACCAATGTCGATAGTCCTACTGGTGTCAGTTGATAAAGTTGCCAACATCAGTTGTAGTACCGATGTTGATAGGGGCAATGGGCCTTGGATGGGTTTCTGGTTGGTGTCTTTGGTCGACAAAGGAGTCTGGGAGGTCTGTGGGAGTTTAATGGTTTGTGTAGGATTGCAGGACAATGAATATGGTCTGGGAAAGGGCCCAGGGAGAGGACAAGGGTGGAAAGCGAATAAGAATGAGAGGAAAGCTTTTCAACCTCTCTGAGAAGAAAGTTGGGTTGTCTCTCAATAGTACTCAGGAATATTCAATGGAAGCTAATTACCAATGCCTCCTAAAATATTGAAATGAAATAGAAGAATACGTAGCTCTGTTTGGATGAAGAACCAAGAGTGTCAAGATGCTTGTTCCTGATGCAGCTATTGTAGAAGACTTCGTACAACCTTCCAATCCAATGTCTGGAGTGAATTTTGTAGAGTTTCTTTAGCTGGAAAGTGATGATAGAATGTTGATGCCTCGTCCCAAAGCCTGCCTTTGATATGCAAAGACTCGAGGATCAAGAGAATTCGGATCTGGGCCTCCAGCCAAGGTTAGAATTTAGTTTTAAGTAACCAACATCGGTGATCCTACCGACGTCAGCTGACGGTTGACCGATGTCAGTAGATAGAGAATGGGTAAAAAGGCTATTTTTAGCCTTTTGCCCATTCCTCCATCTACCAAGTTCAGTTGTCGTTGGTGAACGATCTAAAGGTGGGTTTAATAGGTGCAAGAGTGAGAGAGTTGGAATAGGTCTTAGGTAATTATGATTTGAAGGCCTTAGTCATAGTGTGACTCATAGGGTGATAAATGGTCTAAGGGCGAGGTATCGAAGGTGACGTGTCTAGGGTGATGTCATTAATTTAAAATAAGTAATTTATTTTAAATTAATAAAGTGTGTAAGGGACCAAGGGGAGTCGACACAATTTTGGTGTCTACACACTTCCCCTATTTATTTTACCTAAATGAGACTATTTATCTATTACTTGGTTCATGAGTATTATTTTTACCAATTTTCAAATCCACTCCATGCCTATAGAATCCTCAAACATCAAATTATCTTAAGACTGGCTTCTAGGACTGTATGCAGGGTTTTGACTAACTATAGGTTAAGGTTTTAAAACTCAATTTAGATTCACCTCCTTAATTTTATACCTATAATAAAAACATGATTTTTTTTATAATTTTGGAATTTATATACATGTATTCATTCCATCTTATACCTATGTCAATCCTCTAAACCTGCATTCCATTAGCATGAGATAGTTTGAGTTGAGAGTCAAAACTATAGGTGTGAAATTTAGAAATATAATGGATTCCTATAGGTTCTCATTTATGTGTGAATATTGTGTTTTCACCATTATGATTCATATTTAGGAAAATAATATCATACCACACCTTGATAATCTCATCTTTGCTTTGAGACCATGCTCTCACGCTATTGTTATCAATATATTTATAGGTCTGTAACTTTTAGGTTCATTTAGTCTCAATGGCACTATGATTCACTAAGTATTTCTAGTTAAAACTTGATTTCTTTATAAGATAACTTATCATCACTCTCTCTTAACCTAGACACTTACTCTCATGTTAAAGTTTTACACCTCCATATTGTATGCAAGAGAGAAGCCATTATACTTGCTTAGACCATCATATGCCTTCACCAATAGATGACATTTTGTGGAGCATAGTATTTTTTTAGAAAATATAAGGTAAACTCTCCCATTAATCAAATTTTATAAACTCTAACCTATAAGTGGTGAATTTAATACATGATCAACACTATGAACCCTAAATTACTTGATAAATCCATTCAAGTCTTGAAATTTAACACAAATTATTTCTTGGGTTTTGAATAGTCTTACAATTATCCATACAAATCTACAGGTGATTGTCATATTAAATTTTGACTATGTATATCATTTCAATCTTAAAATCCACTTATTTTCAAGTACCAAACTTTTTATGTCAATAGATGCTCCGTCTTCTGATAGCAATTGTTACAAGAAAACCTGCAACAGTAGTCAGGGGATGAATGGCTATGGCCTCACTATTATCACTCAAATAACTATTACACTCTTTTTACAAAGATTTTTTCAAATTTATGATTCTCAAGATCCTTCAACAAGGGCAAGATAAGAGCATACTCTTTGAACTAATCTACTAGGCTACTAGATTTCTAAAGCTTAGAAATTTTTTAATGCAAACTCTATAGAGGAGAGTCTTATTTATAGCATTTGGGAGGTCTTGCCTAGAATCTTTGCCAAGATGGTGTCATGTCCCATCATGAATTACAACTCAAAATTAATCTATAGTGAAATACTATTTGGCATGCTTGATGAGGACGTCTAGCTTGGTGGGTCCAACATTGCTTCCACTTCAGTTAGCAAATCATCTTCACTGATTGGCTAAAAAGACACCTTAGCTGGAAGGTAATGTAAAGATGTCAATGATGGGGTCTAGCTTCACATGCATGACAATGAGTAGTGATGTAGAAGTATGATTCCCATTCTATCTATCTTCAAATGATGGTATGGACCATGGTGTCTTAGTCATGATTTTATTCTTCATGGATACGGTGTGGACCATATCTGGCTACCCATTGGTAGAGATGTTCATTATGAGATGACCTTATCTTTATCAGCCATGTCTAGAGTGGATGCTTTAATAATTTAGTGAACTAGTGGAAGAGAAATTCACTATTAAGTCTT